>JAHWFP010191509.1:30709-50111 GCA_023313725.1 Lithobius niger
GAGGCTTAATGGCGCGTCAACAACTTGGTCATTAGCGCCAAACTCAGTCACAGTGCAGTGGTCCGGGTTGCCACTGCACCGGGAATTACAAGAGAAACAGGAACTAAAGGAAAGGGAATTAAGGGAAAGGCAGGAAAAGCAAGATGAAAAGGAAAGGCGAATTTTAGAGGCTGAATTAGAGAGGGAAAGGTTAAGTGTAGAGAAAGAAAAATTAAAAAGGGAGGAGGCTTTAAGAGAGAGGGAGGACGAATTAGCAAGGGAAAAATTAGCAAGGGAAAAAGAATTAAGAGAAAGGGAGGACGAATTAGCAAGGGAAAAATTAGCAAGGGAAAGAGAATTAAGAGAGAGGGAGGACGAAATTGAAAGAGAAAAATTTGCAAGGGAGGCAGAGCTAGAACGAGAGAGGTGGGAACGGGAAGATAGATTAACGAGGGAGAAACAGGAGCATGAGCTGCGTATAAATGAAAATGCTAGGCAGCATAATGATGAAATGCAGGCAAGAGAGTTGTCCTTTAAGCAAGAACAATTAAAGGTAAAAACAGAGTCTGTACAACAAGAAAAACGTTATGACATGTCGAAGTTGTGCCAACCCTTCAGGGAGAAGGAAGACAACATATTAGTTTTCTTGTCTGGTTTTACTAGAATTTGTGATAGGATGGGTTTTAACAAAGAAGAGTGGCCTTTCAGATTGTTATCTTTGTTAACAGGGAAAGCGCGGGAAACACTCATGCGTCTTTCTGATGATGACTTTGCAAAGTTTGATCTGTGTGTTAAAGCTCTTAAAGTAAGATTTAATGTTACAGAGCAGTGTTTACATGGCCAGTTTAGGTCAGCAAAAAAAACTGATAAACAAACGTACTTAGATTTTGCTCACACTTTGACAACACTGGGTACTGAATGGGTTAAGGAACTTGATTGTGGGGATTCTTTCCAAAAATTATTCCAGCAGGTATTAATAGAGGACTTTTTGAATAAGGTACCAAGTCCGATAAGAGTATGGCTTATTGATAAGGGTAAACAAGAGTCTGTTTTGAACTTAGCTTCGCTTGCAGACGATTACTGCGCTAATCGCCAAGAAGCAGTTCTAAGACAGGGGAGTGGTTCTGACAATGGAAAAGGCGGACCACAGGGCGGAAATAATTACCGTGGAGGAGGTAACAATGGTAATGTTTATGGCAGGTATCGGAATGGTAATGGTTATCAAGGTAGTCAAGGTAACAGAGACAATGGAGGCAACCAAGGGAATGGTACTAGTAACTATGGGAACAGTAACAATGGTAATGGTAACAATAGCAATAGTACTAGAAATGGTTCAGGTAATAATGGTACGAGCAATGGTACTACAGCTTCGGCTTACAATGCGCAAGCAAGGCCGCAAGCTAACGACAATAATCAGTCTGGTAGGAGAGGGCCTTTAAAAGTGGACGAGCCACGTAAGTGCTATATTTGTAGCTCGAGCTCGCATTTGAAAAGGGATTGTCCCAACAATGGTATCAAAGCCTCAGTGGGAAATGTATGTACTCAATTGCCTAGTGTACATAGTGGAAAGGAGGTTAGCTCTTTTAAGGGTAAAAGTGGTACACACTCGGTGGAAAGCCAGTTATGTAAGAAATGTACAATTAATGGAAAGCCTGGTAGTTATTTGCTGGATACAGGTGCATTTATGGATGTGGTTTCAAGTAAAATAGTAGAGCCTAGTTCCTTCACTGGGAAAAGAGTTGTTTTGTCGTCAGTTGTAAGTCAAAACGTGACAGACTTTCCTGTGGCAAAGGTAAAGTTGGCTACAGAAGATGGCTACATTATGCTGGAATGCGGTGTGTCGCCATTTTTCAAGGACGAAACGTACGACTTTCTGCTTAGCCAAAAGTCTTACGAAAAGCTACAGAAAATTGAAACAATGGTAAACAAAACACGGACTGTGATAGCTAAGTCGAAAACAGGTATCAATGGAAAGAAAAGTAACGGAAAGCAGGCTGTAGATCAATTTATTGATGGTGATGTATTGAATGGTCTTTTTAAAGTTGAAGATGAGGAAACGGAGGAAAGTGTTCGAAATGTTGCAAGTGAAAATATGGTAATTGCTGAAAGCAGTGAAATTGGTGTCAAGGTCGAAGATAATGGGCTTGCACAAAATGATACAGTTGTCCAGTCACAACACGTTTTAGTCAATAAACAAGCTAGTGTTGTGGCCGACTCTGTAAGGAGTACGGAAATTGGTAAAATGGTTACAGGGAAAGATAATGTAGGTTTGTTGGCAGCAGGAATTCAAGACTTGCTAGCTGTTAAAGCTGAAGTTTTAAAGCAAGGGCAGGTGCTTGATCCTGGGTTGGAGGGATGTCGAGTGGCAGCTGACATTGAGGGTACATCTTTTTTTTGGAAGGATGATGACTTAAGTAAGAAATGGTCGGCAGCAAATGGCACCAAAATGTGTGACCAGGTAGTGGTACCTAATATGCTTACGGAGCAACTGGTAAGGATGGCACATGCTAATGCCTATTTTGGGCACATGGCCACGGAAACGAACATTGCCAGGTTGCAAGAAGTATTGCATGGGCCAAGACTGTGTGCACAATGTAAAAATTGGATAGAGTGGTGTGAAATCTGTAAGAAATATAGAAAAGGTGTGAGGAAGGGAGAGGACGAAATGATTTTAGTTCCGGTTGTGGCAGAGCCTTTTATTAAGGTGGAAGTGGATTTCGTAAAACCTTTCGAAGTGACGTCTGACGGAAATACGCATGTCTTAGAGGTTTGTGATAGGGTGACTAGGTATCCTGAAGCAGTTGCTGTCGGGGAGGCTAACTCGCACACAGTCGTAAATGAAAGCATACTGATTTGTTCAAGGGTTGGGTTCTCGGTGGAACTCCAATCGAATGTTGGAAAACCGTTTGTTTCTGAACGGGCGGCTTGTTTCTTGAAGGAGTGTGAAATCGGCCTTGTAACTAGTATGCCTTATCATTCACAGTCTCAGGCTGTAGAAAGGTTGCACAGAACGAGGGTAGACTGTAGCAGGGCTTTGGATTTGGAGTATCCTGACAAAGGGAATGATGTTTTAGCACCAGCTAAGTTTGCAAGTAAGTCTACTTCTTGTGAGACGGCAAACTTCACTCCTGCGGAGTTAGTTCACGGAAGTAAGGTGAGGTTAAAGAGGGAAATCGCAGATGGAAGGGAGGAAAGATGGAAAGATGAGTTTGCTCCAGTTACTACTAGTAATGAGGTTGGAGTCAAGGTCATGGTAGTGGAAGGGCAGAATGGAGTGAAAGGTAAAGAGTTAGACAGGCGATCTCAGGTGTGGGATTCAGGAGGGAAACCTGGGAATGTCACGAGCAGACAAGTAAACGAGGAAGCTATTGGTGGCCCTCTGTCTGCAAGGGTAAAGCAAAGGTGTAGGTGCCTAGTTGTAGTGAAAGTGGAAGCAAAATCGGCTTTATTGGTTATAAACACGGAGAAAAAAATCAAGTCTAGGTTAGGATTGACTGGTGGTGGCTTGCACATGTTAAACAACTATGCAAAGTTGGTATTGCCTTTAGCTGTCAGTGTGAACAAAGGGGCACCAGACAAAGTGGGAGGGGGCAGTAGTTGCGGGAAAGCTTTTCACAAGCTGCAGTGTGTGCTTGCTTCTCCCAAAGTGTTGTTGAATTCTGTGTCTGACGAAGTTTTCTTGTTGTTGTTAACATGCAAGGTTTACAGTGTTATTGTTAGCATTGTTTGGATATGTGTTGCATGTTTACTTTGTTGCTGGGGAAAGGGGGACAAACGCCCTAGTGCTGAGTGTAGGGGGGTTTGCCATGGCAAAAATGTGTTTTCTCCAGTGGTGAACAGTACTTTTGAGTTGGATCCAGGGAGGTGGATTGTTGTGTGTGGTATTTTGTGGTATGGTGTGTTTAGGGTGGCAAGAGAAGTGATGGAGCGAAAAGAAAGTTTTTTTGATGGCTTTCTTGTGGTGTGTTGTAAGCATAAGTGGATGGATTGCTCGTTAAAGAGAGAGTTTCCTGAGTGCTGCAGAGTGTAAAATTGGTGTGTCGTATTTGGTGTGTCAGTGGGGCCGTTTGGTATTGAGATGGTCCTGTTGCCGTGTTGTGGATGTGGAGTGGTGTTGTGGAGTGCAGTGGTGTGTGGCAATGTGCAGAAGAGTGCAGCGGTGTGCAGCAGTGTGCAGAGGTGGCAGTGTGCGGAATGTGTTGTGCAGTGTTGGTGTGTTGTGCAGTGCAGCCAAAGTGCGGTGATGTGTTTGTGCTCAGAGGGTTGGAGATTGTTCTTTGCCTTCTGTACAGCGTTCCAGGTGATATGCATCACTAGTGGCCTGCACTTACCGTGATTTGTTGTGGACGAATCACAGCGTTGGGTTGGAGGTGTAAAGTTGCCATCTCTTGCTTGCTGACTTGACCGTAATTACCTAATGACTATAATTAGAGCTAATTATGGTGTTCGACTCGAACGATGAAAAGAAACATTGGCCAACTTTGGAATGCCGGGTTTTTGGTTATTGTTCCACGTGAGAGACACGTCCGTTCCTTTTACGGAAAGTGTTTCCATATTTTGTAGCGAGAACTAGCCCTTATATTGAAGATGGTTTGGCGCGAAGAGAAGTCTTTCCCAACAAGAACGCAACAAGGACAGAACTCTATGCACGAACTGTCTTGTTGGACAATTTCTCGATTCATGTGCGGATTGTTAAATGTTTATTTTTGTAAATTGCGTTATGTCTAAGGAAGAAGTAAAGAAGTTTGAATTTAACAAGTCTGCAGTGAACCCTTGAAATTACAAGCCAAACGGCCATAACATAAGGGTTCACGGTCCCTTCCTAAGAACCAGCTTTTATTTAACCGTTTTCATTAACATAATGTAAACAAAGGCCGTCGGGTCAGTTATATTTGCAGAAGCGCAGTACTTCATGGAGGGTACATCCCTTTTCTAACGTGATATTCTGATGGGTACAGTTTGATTTAGTGGGAGTACGACTCGAAACATAACTGTAGGTTAAGGTCTACTATTACTACACAGTCGAGACTGTTCGTAATTTAGAGGGCTCTTTTGCGAAATCCCCGTTGCCTAAATTCACTGTTTCTATTTGAAATTGTTTGGAACTAAACCCAAGTTTTTGTGTACGGATTTAATGTAAATTCACTTGATATTTATAAACTAAACTAAGTTGTAATTTGGTAAATGTAAAGTGCGAATCATTTAATATGTTTGCTTAAAATAAAAACCAGGAGTTTTAAACGCCCGTTGGTTTATTAGTTCGTTGATTGCTGGAAGTTAGTATTTAAGACACTTCTCTTCAAATTTAACTTAGTTGGCCTTTTCCCACCTTGGTGGCGGCGTTACAGCTTATTATTACTAGTTAGCCTACATTATTAGGACATCGTAGCTTCATTCTCTACACCGGGACTGTAGCAGTTGTGCTGTTTTAACTAAAAAGTACTAAAAGTCAACCCAGAGTGATAATAAGACTGTTCCAGTTACACCAGGCGCCGGCGATGTTACATGCACTTACTCCGTCGTAGCATCCGCCATTACATTTGTATTGTCATCCAACAGTCGATTATAACATGCTTAAGTGTTACACGTGTATCGTTTCAGTACCTAATTGTCAGAATTCATTGTTGTTGCAAATAGGTGGTTCACTAAGAGACGGAGTATCTTTTATTGCAAATTAATTTATTGCAAATTAAAACCATGTTGCTTCCTTATAGATTCCTTATGGCTTCCTCGACGTTACTCAATGAACTAATTAATAAATAAAAACGTATCGTAAAAGTTAAAAGTGAGGGTCTAAAAGTCAAAACTTGTAAGGAACACGGACAAGCTTTGACTGTAAGGGTCAACTTTGGCCAGTATAAGACGCTAAGCATTAGACCCTTACTACCCGGTTTTCTTTGCTACTTTGCTTTTAGGTTGACTTTTTTTTCCGGTTTGATAACATGGCAGCGATTTCAAGCAAGACAACCTGCTGCAAGCGTAAGCGTGTACACCCATTTTGTCTGAGTTACTAAGTCATTAATAAATAGACATAAATTGCTGGAAATAATATTAAGGACAATTGGAAATTAGCCAACAGCGAAAATCCTACACTAGAAATAACGTAGTTCAGTAAGCCACTTTACGCACTTACGTTTCATCAGAGTGCAACGGAAAGATTAAGGCGCTATGCAAGTGATCTGGGGGCAACTGGGTAGCCGGTTCGAATCCGGGTCATGCCACTCCGATGAAACCTAAGTGCATAAAGGTAGCTTACTGAACTACGTTATTTCTAGTGTATGATTTTCGCTGTTGGTTAATTTCCAATTTTACTTACTGAAGTCATTAACATGATCACCGGGTAGTAAGGGTCTAATGCTTAGCGTCTTACTGGCCAAAGTTGACACCTAGACCCTTACAGTCAAAGCTTGTCCGTGTTCCTTACAAGTTTTGACTTTTAGACCCTTAGTTTTAACTTTTAACGATAAGTTTTTGTTTATTAATCCGTGTTACTTTGAGAATTGGAATAAATAGGTGTGGTGGTGGATGAGGGGTGGGGTATGTGTGACACCTTTATAATTAATTTGTTGTTTGTTTGTTGTTTGTTTGTTGTTTGTTGTTGTTGTAAATAGCTATGGCCATTACTAACCTGGCTATCGCTAGTGTTAACAATAGAAACAAATCCTTTAAATTTCAGTCTGTGTCTTGCAGCTGGCGTTTGCTGAATGGCATTGTTGCATAATAACAATATTTAAAACAATGTAAAACAATCAATCTGGTCGTTTAGAGCTCCATAACCCCTGAACCACTTGACCAATTAGAAAAGGCCTTATGGAAAGGGCACATCTACGGAGCAATACCTGTAAAATGAGCTAAGAACCAGCTTTACAGGACTAATAGTTTGACCTGTAGAGAGGACAGACGAAAGGTACATCCCCAGAACAAGAACGAGAACAAGACCAAGACCAAGACCAAGAACAAGAAGTTGTCTATTTGGCCCCTCTCTGTATCTCGGGTTTGGCTGGACTGAATTTCACAATTTTTGGACTGTAGACTTGCCTTGATTAGTCAAGGCTAGATTCCAAATTTGGTTTAAAAACGTTTAATTTTGACGGAGTTATAAGCTCCCAAAGTTGAAAGTTTAACACACAGATCCTAGGTCGACCCTTACTAATCATAACACTACAGGAAGACTTACAACTGTGAAAAGGATTTCGTGGACGACACTCATTTGCTTCATTTGACAGAGTCTCGATACCGTTTGCATGTATGGATAGGCGTACTCTTGAACCAAATTCTCCGTTAGCTGGTACTTACGTAATTAAAACGGCAGGTAAAAAAAAAATTGACCTAAAAGCTGGAAATTCTCCGCACCTCGTTGCATAAGGGAATACGCCGACTGTCGAAGCCAATTCGGTTAGCTGCTACATTTTACGAAATTAAAAGGGCAGGTAAAAATTAGACCTAAAATCCGTCAATTACGCCTAAAATCTAAAACTAGGCCTAAAAGCTAAAACACTTTTAACCGGCGATTGTGATGATTACTACTTTTAGATTATATAATAGAGAGCACTGTTGTAGTGCGTAATAGAGGTGTACGCCTCAGCATTTTCGAAAGTGGCAGAAGTGTACAGAAGACCAGTGGCAACTAGGTAGTTAAACTAAAAAGCACTCATTAATGTTAGACTGTTACAAAGTAAAAGCCAGGAAAATGCACAAATCTACATAGAAACTCGACGTTTCGGCTCAACTCAGAGCATTATGAAGAGTAACAGATAAAATGTTACAAATAGCACTAGAAAGCCAAGAGTCAAGTTGAAAGTAAAACATCGATCTAAAGCCTGGTTTATGCACAAGCGAAGTGTTGTTTATCACGCGCTTAGCAACCAAGCAAACCCTCGCGAGCCTGTTCGCGCGCGCAGAAAAAAAAGCCAAGCGAATGCGATAGACTCAAATCTATCGCCTTCGCTTCGCTTGGAGCAGGGAACGCGTACGAGCGTGACGTCATGACGAAAGAGCCAATCAGCGGTCAGGAGGGAAGCGGTCAAATCTTACGAACTCGTTAACGAAGCTATCGGAGTTCGAATAGGAGAGAAACTACAAGTTTACAACAAAGCCAGGAAAGATAAAAGTATTGCAATGCGACAGAATGCGAAGAAATGGTGGGAGAAATGCTTGTACTGTCTGTGAAATTAAATCGATGTGTGCCACTGGTTAGCACAACACAAATACACGTAACAACTTTAAACTAATCGAAACTTAGAAACTTGTAATGTGTTTTTAACAGAGTTTGTTCATAGTTCGGTTTTAATTACGTTACTTACGGATTTTGGGTGTAGGTAAAAGAACCACCAACAGTAATAAATTTCTGGTTTCTGATTTTGCGTACAGGTAGGTACTTTTAGCTGTTTGCATGTAGCAGCATCTAGCGGATTTCCGCGTCCCTAGCGTTTATGCATCATCATCATCATCATCATCATCATCATCACAAGCAACATTCACGTGCGTGTTGGTTATATTTTCTTTCGCGTCGCGTTGTTGCTTCTCGTGTGCATAAACGAGGCTTAACAAGGCAGAACTTGCTACGACGTGTTAAAAACGGACAGAACCATAAAAAATTGTTTATTTATTTGAGAAACAAGAGGGGACTTCGATGTGTGCTTGTGGGTAGCACCATACGAAGTGATAGTAATGAGCTGCATCCCGTTTTTATATGGATTTACTGAGGCTTTCCTGATATCGGAATTTGTCTACTTTTTAATAATTCGATGTAATCTTTGAACTTATTGGTGTTGGGTTGAATGTGGTTGTGCACCTGCGGAAATGAACTGAAATACACAAATTTTCAAGATTAAGACGGGATTATTAGGAAATTGGAATATAATTTTGGTGCCGGAAATATCTGGTTTATGTCCTGTTTTTTTTATAAGTGCTGAACAAGTGAATTGGTTGTATCTTTAATTTTGAAGTTAGATTTGTGGGATTCGAGGGCCGAAGTAAGTTTTTGTTCACTCTGTCCTATGTAAGTGGCTGTAGTACTAGGTTGCACCAATCCTTAAAGAATTAGCCAGGGGAAGCCACACCGTTCCAACCTCGTTGTATGTCATCACTGACCTCCAAACTCTTACTGTGCCGCCAGATTATAATTTGGTGTCATTTTACGTCAAATCGATGTACCCATCCATTGACAGGAACTAACTTTTGCAAATTATTGAAGATAAATTAAATTCTCGTCTCTTCCCCCTCCACACTCTTGATGGGTCGGGGGAGGGAGGGACACTGATTTCATGATTGCAGTTGAACTGATTTTCGCCACTACTCTCCTACTCTACAAAAAATGTTTTTCACCAGCAATCAGGTGTCCCCATGGGAAGCCCTTTGCACCCTTCCTATGTGATATTCTCATGACCGAAATGATAACAACCTGTGCAAAAATGTGCAGGGTATGCTGTATTACAAAAGCTTTGTTGATGACAGCCTGGCACAATGTCAGAATATGCTAGACCACCTTAATCAGTTTCACACTTCACTTAAATTTACCATGGGGGCCTCAACAGAGAACTACATTTCTTTCCTTGACGTCTCTTTTTTTTATCAACTCACATCGAAATGTTGAATTTCTAACATTACCGAAAACCCTCACAAACCGCTAGAGTGATTCCATTTCTTTCTTATACCAATGCAATATACAAATACAGCTTTTTAAAGAATGAATTAAATCGTGTCAGGTCACACCACACAACTACAGCACCTACTCCATGAATTTCTATACATTTTACACTAATACACCAATTCTGGTTTTCCATCCGCCGTGTTGCTCACTACTCCAGCATGGCCTGGATCAACAGAACTAAAACCCCGCCTCCCTGCCATGCACCAAAAATGTTATTCCAAATAGCCTACCTAATCACTGTACACGTCTTAAACTTGAAACTTTGTGTATTTCAGTTCATTCTCCCCAAGTGTACAACCACATTCAACCCAACACCAATAGGTTCAAAGATTACATCAAACTATTAAAAAAATTCAAGTAATCAAATTCCGACACCAGGAAAGCCTCGGTAAACCCATATAAAAACGGGAGGCAGCCTATTACCGGCACTTCGTCTGGTGCTAGTCGTAAGCACACATCGAAGTCCGCTCTTGTTTCTCAAATAAAAAAAAATATATATATATTTTCACGGTTCTGTCAGTTTTTAACACGTCCATGCAAGTTCTGTCTTGTTAAGATGGATGTTTTACTTTCAAATTGACACATGGCTTTCTTGTGCTATTTGTAACTCTGAGATGGCTCTGAGATGAGCCGACACGTCGAGTTTTTCTGTATATTTGTGCATTTTCCTGGCTTTGACTTTATAACACAGCAACTAAAGGTAGTCGCGGCATCCCTTCCAATTTGTTGTTTTCGTGGTCGTTTAATGTTTTGATTCGAATGTTGTATCACCCTCCCCACGTCTGAAAAAAAATGTCTATCTTTCTCTTTCAGCCTTTACAGTTCTCTTTAGGCAGTGCGTGCAGTACACATTCATCTTGCGTCGTATTTACGCCCAACACATGTTGCTATTGTTCACACCATCTATCCTAATCGTGATCCTATCATGGATTGCGTTCTTGCTCCCCATCGAAAATGCTGCTCCAAGAGTTGCTCTAGGGTTAACAACGCTCCTTACTCTGGTAACTCAGATGAATGCTGCTCAAAAAGACCTCCCAGCCGTAGCAGAACTCAAAGCCCTCGACATCTGGATGTTCACTTGCATAATTATGGTTTTTTCTGCTCTGGTAGAATTTGCCATAGCTTTTTACTTTCACACTGTTAAGAAGGCAAAGGCTTCGAAGGAAAAAGTTTTCGAGATCCCGAGGCGCGTCCCACAGTATGTCAGCATGGTGAAAGAAAAGGATTTTGTAAAAGTAGGTACTAAATAATTTAGCTGCACGTTTAACGACAAGTCAACTTCATATATTCCCACCATTCAGCACTGAAAGACTTATGTCGAGAGCATTATTTCTAGAAACGAATACTGACCCATACTGTAACATCACCATTTGACATGAATTTCTCTGGCTGACAAAGCACGAGGAGTTGAACGAGCGAAGTGAGCTATGCACATATGACTAGTCGTCTAAAACGACGATCGTTAAAAAAAAAGGCTTGTCAGCATAGACCACATTCAAATTTTCTAATTAATTAACGTTTACAGCCAAATCTGCTTCTGTATCAGTTTACAGTGTACTACACGTTTCTTAACAGGTTAAAATAGTCTGTTGATGCTACAAAACTTCTGAAACTTTGTCCATCCAGAGATTATCCATGTTTCCTAAATTGTTTCGTTTTTGAACTTAGCAGTTTTTTAAAAATAATAAATGAACGAAAATATAGTATTAAACAAACTCCGGAGTAGGATTGGCACCACCAGATCAGTAATTTGTAATGGATGAGAAAAATGTGACATATATACAAACTTGGATGATGTGTGATATGGCAGGACACAGGCAGGGGAAATTGGGCTGGTCAGTCCAAAGAAAGACTAAGGACCCAGGTTAATAATACTGTATGATGAACGTGGCCCAAAGTGATGGCTGGGTAATGATCCCAAGTAGTTACCGAATGGACGAGGAACAGTGTAGTAGCATTTCAAATCCAGGATCATCGTACATAATTGTAGCAGCGCTGTGCCTCATCAGTGTATAGTCCCATAACAGCTCCTTTCTGGGCAAAATATACTCGGTGGAAACAACGAACTCCTTAATAATGTATGGTATATCAGTGAATACAATCTGGAGGTTTCAAACACTCCCAAAGGATGCCACCGTGCCAGAAGGCTGAGAAGGACAATTTTGTTAGGTAATTTTTATAGGAGTTTTTACAGTACGGAGTATACAAAGGGTGCAAGGCACCCGGGCCCAGGAGCAAGGGGGCTCAAATTCTCAAGTCAGGGGCCCAACTGGGACAAAATTTACTATAGTTTCGTCGAGATGAGAAGCCACTTTATCCTCAAAATTGTGTATTTGTAGAGGAGGGGCCCAACATTTTGCTGTTGCACCCAATTTGGAAAAGGCTTGATGCGGCACTGGCTTTTACTGGCCACAATCGACATAAGCACAAGGCAGCATAGGGCTTTTTCTCTTGCCAAAAAGGCCAGGATTGGCTGAGGTCAGGATCCAAACCAATAACTCTGCCATGTGTCTGTTCTGAGGTCACGTATTTCTCGTTCCATTAAGTTTCAGTTTTGTGCATCCATTAGGTTCATTAAGTACTCTTTGGCTACGAATTAGTTAGATTGTATGCACTAACCACAAACCATGTACTTCTATTGGATTTGCCAATACTCTCCACTAATACAAGCCGTTCTTTTTTTTTTTTCAAGAGCGAACCGGTGCCGCTACAACTCAAAACCAAACGTCATTCGAAGACGGCTCCCATTTTATCATTTCTTTGTCCTGCCCACACTAACTTTACTGATGGAACTGCCCGAATATTATTTCCCTTAGTATTTTTCATTTTTAATATTGTATTTTGGAGTAATTATTTAACGCAATCAGAATATTAAGGAAAATCGGAAATAAGTCATAAGCGGAAATCATACACAAGAATAACGTAATCCAGTGAGTCGCTTTCGCTCACTTACGTCTCATTCAAGTGATACGGCCCGGATTGAGTCTGTCGAACTATTCCATAACCAGGCCACGCCGTTTCACCGTCACCGACATAGCCACTTGTCCACAGTCATAAAGATAACACACTGAACCCGTTATTAAGGTTACAACACTGTGACCAGCACTTCATTCGACCGGAAGTGCTTGGTCTTAGGCAATGGAGACGGTACACAAATCAGTACGTACTCATTAGGCTCAACGAAGGATTAATAAATGGGCGTAAATCTCTGCAAATAATATAAAGGAAAATTGGATACAAGCTATAAAGGAACTCATACACTAGACTATACGGTAGTGCAGTAATCCACCTTTATGCACTTACTTATGGTCGTATTGGAGTTTGGCAACAGTTTTGACCTTAGCAAAGGGGTTTAAGTGGCCGTACCGGTAAAGGCGATATGGCAGTGATCTGTAATGGGTTGTTTCACCAATTCGAATCCGGTCACGTCACTTGAATGAAAAGTAAGTCTAGTATACGATTTTCGCTATCAGGAATTTATTTCCAATTTTCCTTTGTATTAATTACAGCGATTTTTGTCCATTTATTTATCACAATATTGGATTCTACTAGTAACGTTTGTAATGGTAGATCGTGTGTCAAATGAGAGAAGTTAGTTAAAAAAAAAACTCCAGTCTGATATGGAGACCTTGGGTACATGTCGTACACATTTAATGACGAATTTTCCGATTCACACACCCTACTTATCGGTCTTACGCAAACAAATTTTTTTTAAAACCATCAACACAAATAGAATATTAAAAACATACATCTAACCACCTACGATTTCTCCCTCTTTGGGGTCCCATATCAGCCTGTTGGAGCGTTTGTTTTCAGTTTTTATATTATTTATGTCAATAATTTCATTACAAGGACTTCATATGAATGTTTTACTTTTGAACCATGCTGTAATAAAGCTTAATTCATCGTGATAACAGTAACCCGTCTTTATTGTCTGATTCGACAGTGATTACATAGTGAGGAAATACATTCGAATTGACGGCAACGTTTTTCGTAATGTAATTGTCTTGTTGCAATGAACTGTACCGCTCATGACGTGATCCATTAAGAAGCAAAGACAAAATGGGCACTTGTGAAATAAACAGAACGCCTTGAAGGCCGACCTTGACTAGCATAACATTAGCAATTAAACACATTCGTATTTTTCCGATGATGATGAACATTTAGTTACAAAACACTGGCAAAATATCAGGCAATTGTTTTTAAGTTTGAAAATTAGGAATAGTATACAATCGTTTACTCATTTTTTTTTCTGCTATTTAATCTATTGCTCGAAAGTCGAAACCATCCGTGAACCCAAAAACTTCACGTGGCTTTGCACTAAAATTTCATTGATATTTATTTACTTGGATGGCTGGCATCGGTTCCTTGTTGAGAGAATATTGGTAGGACGTCAATAAATAACGGTGAAAACAGAGGAACCACCTAAAACTAATTACAAGACACTTGAATGATACAAAAAGCGTAATAATAGAATTAAGCATCGTACCAAATGTCCTCCATTTTCAAGCAGTGTTTTGGCTGCCAGCTTGGAAAATTGCAACAGAAAAAGGCAATTTCGACCAAATGTTATAGAGAATTGTGTTTGTAAAAGTCTTCGTAAAAACACGATATAAAATGTAGAAAACCATTTATAATGCAATTATCAGCAAAAAAGAAAAAGTGTTAGTTTTGACTTTTTACTCTGGCATTACATGCATGTGAAATGTGAAGATGTACTTTTTCCAACATCAGCAATAAAAGTATTTTACTATAAACAGTGATCATGCTATCGTCGATTGTCTTGTCCTATACTTGTTCTATTCAGATTTATGCCGACTATTGACTTTACAGTTGCTGATTAACAGAATTTCATTGGGTAACAGGCTCAGCCTAAAACTGAAGATGTACTTTTTTCTAAATTGCTACTAAGAATTATGGTTTCACAAGGTCAGATCTTCACAGATCACAGACAAACAGCCGTAGATCACTTCCCAACTATGTTAAAATCACAGGGATTTGATAGAAAATAGGAGCGGCTATATAAAAAAAAAAAACTCCACGAGCTTCACTGCCAACAATATCATATAGTAACAATAATAAGAAGGGCACCAATTTTTCCAAGGACAAAAATTGCGCTTTCACTACAAAGAAACACTGCTCACGTAATATAAGTCAGATCATCTTCCCATAAAGCTCATTTTTAACTGCACTTTTTAGTCTTCTGTACAGCCGTACCGACTGAGAAGACTATTGCAACGACTTTGTTCGTCCGTCCGTCCGTCGCTTTTTTCAACTTCACCACGGTACCAGATATTGACGACCACTGTTTACAACGTTAAATTCAATGTGAGAAGTTAGTTAAATAACATGGCACATGGCAAATTAAAACATTGTTACTTCCGTATAGCTAATAGACATCTTCGACGTAACTAAATTAAATAATAACGTTTGATCGTCGAATTGAAATCCTAAGATAACACGCAATGAAAACAAGTAGATTTTAGCTTCATTTAAAATACTCTCGTCGCATTGTTGCATGAATGAGTAAACTTACCGTCGAACCACATTCTCCATTAGGCCTATCTGCTACTTACGAAGTTAACACTGGATTAAAATTAATTAGGCCTAAAAAATGAAAATTAGGCCCAAAATCATGTTACCACGGCAACGCTATATGTTGCTACGAGTCGCTGTTGGTTTCATCAACAGCACCTCTCTCGTCACTTCCATACTACCACTGATCTATATACGCTACCTTGCGCATTACGTTGAAACACGGAACTGTGTGCCCGAAGGCGCACCCCGTCGCAAAAATGAATATGCTGACTACACACTCCAAATCTTCGTTAGCTGCTATTTACGAAATTAAAACTGCTGGTTAAAATTAGGCCTAAAAGCTGACAGTTACGCCTAAAATATAAAATAGACCTAAAAGCTAACATTAACTGGCAATTGTGACGGTTACTGCTTTCAGATTAGTATAATAGAGATAGCTGTTGCACTGCGTAATAAAGGTGCGCGCCTCGACATTGGAAGTGGAGGAACTGTAAAGAAGACCGGTGCGACTGGGCAGTCGCTGTAGCCGCTTGTTTATACTTTAAATGTGAAAAAGTGACCGATCTTTCTCTAAACCAGTATTTGATGGCTAGAAAAGTATCACTGCATTCGCCGATACAATCGTCCGTTTCTTTGTGAGTTTGCACGCGAATCATAAAATGTTTTACTTTTTTGGGAAACTACAAACCTTCTTTTACCAAATTCAAACTGCTGCACTTTTTTTTAATTGTCGTAATAATTTAGCTGCGCAACAGCGGAAAAGCCAACGCCGACTCAAAACCACCAATGCATCCTCAACACCATCGCCATTGCTATACGATATCCCCAAATGCACAGTTCCAACACTTACGCTTTTATAACTAAACGCTCTTCCGATTGGCTGAAGGGCTGACAATGCTTTCGAATTAACAAATAGGAATTATCTGTCTGGTTTCAAGTGTTATTCACTTATTTGTAGTACTGCTGTATTGTAGAATTTGTTTTGACATGAAAGTTAATTTAAATGTGACCAATGGGAGAGATACGTGGTCAGAAGTGCATACACGCATTGATGCATTCTGGGAGAGCGAAGTAATGGTGATGGTGTTGACAATGCAATGGTTGTTTTGTGTCGCCGGTGGCTTTTCCGCCGTCGCACAGCTAAATTATTACGGCAATTTAAAAATAAATGCAGTGGTTTGGTAGAAGAAGGTTTGTAGTTTCCAAAAAAGGCAAAACATTTTATGATTCGCGTGTAAACTCACAGAATAACGGACGGTTGTATCGACGAATGCAGTCATCTTTTTCTACCCATCAAATACTGGTTTAGCGAAATACGGTTACTTTTTCATATTTAAAGTATTAAAAAAGTGCTTTTCTTGTGCTGCAGGAACAAAACAAGTGTACAGTTAAAAATGAACCTTTTGGGAAGATGATCAGACTTGTAGTACGTGAACACTTTATTTGCAGTGAAAAGCGTAATATTTGTCCTTGGAAAAATTGGGGCCGTTCTTATTATTTATTACTATATGTATAATCTTGTTGGTATAGTGACGCTCGCGGAGTTTTTTTCTGGCCGTTCCTATTTTATGCCAAGCCCCTGTGGTTAAATCAACAAACCGATGTAAATTAAGCAGGATTAAAGGAAAAACAATAAATCATAGTGGTGAAAGACACACACTAAAAATATCCATTATTCGGTAAATTTTTATTAAGGTCTTAAAATTTATTGAAATGACGTAACTGGGCCTCGAACCTCTGAAACCCCTGACCACTGCACTGGTGGCTCCAAGGCTACCTCTACCACAGTCAGACGTTTACTGGGTCAAAACCTGATCACGTCATATCAACGAAGTATCAGTCCGCAATACAGGCTTCAGAATCTTAGCGAACTTTTTGTGTACGAATAGCGATGGTTGATAGTAATTCCTTTTTTCTTATCCAATTATAGTGTAACATTATCTATTCGTCTTACTGAGAAAATCAGATCTCCAAATTTCAAATTATTCTTTCTATATACATGCATTTCTGTTAATTAGTAGTTTCCCTTAAGTCGTAATGGGTATAGCAACAGTAAGCATGGAAATTTGCGGCACTTGAATAACGGCCATTGTGTAGTCCCTACTGGTATTAATGCACCCGAATTTCATTCTCCAGGCTTGGTTGCATTACCGCATAACTGTTTCTACTGGACATTAACTAAAGGATTTCCCACCCTACGAAAAAAGGGACGTCACAGCCTAGTACGCACAAATCGCAACGTACTTGCTTCCATCCCCACAAAAAATAGTTCCTAATAAATATCCACGTTTTTCTGTATTATATGTCTAAATAAAGCAGGAACGGTGTCTGGATTTTTATATCGTAGTATCTAAATGAATTTCATAATACTATAACGCGTTCGATGGTCGCAAACACTTCCAGACAAAAAAGTACGCAAGTACGCAAAATATAGTACCTTTTTTGGTCGTGCGTTGTCAAGCAAAACAATGGCGTCGTCTGCTTCCAGCGCAGCGCTCCCCACTGCGACGTTTTCATCACCTGTAGACTACATTAAACCGAAGAGTGCACGACGAGCCAAGCTAAAGAGCTTTTAGGTAGCCAAGCTAAAGAGATTGTACTGAATGTTTACGCCTATTTACGAAGACAGAATCGAACCTGGACAGTTGAAGACACCATCGAGCGAACATCGGCCTTGACTCGCGTATCGGCAAGTACAATTTGTAAGGCCCGAGGAGTGCTCAAGACGCATCGCGTTCTTCGATCTCCCAGTAAGCAACTCAATCACAATTTTTTTTTCGGAAAACAACACCCGACCCTAAAGAAATTACTGCATGAAATTCGTAGCGATAAAAATTTAGAGTATTTCAAAATCTTCATTACATCGTTTGATACACGATATGGGTTTTGATCACAAACGCAACGAGCGAAATTCAACGCTTCTTGAAAGAGACGATTTAATTGATTGAAGTCATCGTTTTTTATGGGCTATCCACAAATATCGTGCAGAAGGCAAAGATGATATTTACCTCGACGAAACTTGATGTAACGCCGGACACTGTGTATCAAAATCCTGGCAACATTCAACAGTTAACATCATCACGCTCTGCATTTTTACAAGGTCTTTCGTGCGTCATGAAACAACCAAGTGCACTCGGCGAAAGACTTTTGTTGTGCATGCCGGCAATGAACGAGGATTTGTTGACGGAGTACAGCGAGTGTTTCGGTCGAAAAAGGTTCGAAAGCCAATTACCATAAATAAAAGGAATGGTTGGCGACTACTTCGAAAAGTGGTTTGACGAACTTTTAAACAAACTGCAGCCCAACAGCGTCATTGTTATGGATAGCACGTCTTATCATTCTGTTCAATCTGAAGGGCTGCCAACAAAAAAAATGGACAAACACAGCTTTACAACAGTGGTTAAATAAACAAGTTGAATGGGAAGCATATTTTCTGAAACCCGAGCTGGTGGAATTAGCGCAACAACACCGTGAGCGATTCCGGTCATATCGTACAGATGATGCTACACGAGCAGGGAATATTGTTTTGCGATTACCGCCTTATCATTGTGAGCTGAACCCGATCGAACTGTGTTGGGCCCAAGCTAAAGGTTATTACTCGCAGCAATTCAACATTTAAATTGGCTGATGTAGAGAGACTAATTAACGAAGGATTGAGTTTTGTTACACCCCAAAAAATGGCAAGACATACACGTAAACGACATTGAAGATAAATTTTGGAAAATTGATTGTCTTACAGGTGACGTTGAACCAATTGTGATAAATTTGAACGATAGTTCATCTGTAGATTAATTTTCATCTGGAACCGAATTACTGGCGTAAGCATTCAGTATAATTGTCAACAGCACCAACACTCAGCAGCCCTTAAAAATGACAAACAGCAGTTTCCATCCTACATATTTTACGAAGAGCTCCAAAACCTGTTAAATTCCAATACAAATAATAGCAATAAATACTGAGTTGTTTTAAGAATGAAATGTACAGGTCGGAGGAGGGGGGAGGGAGAGGCGGAATTGTGCTACACTGAATTTATGGTTTAAAATTCTTTTTTTTTTTTTGTCCGGTATGTTTTCAATCCATTTTTGATTTTTCAATGTTGTCAGAGATGCATTATTTTGCTGGAAAAGGATTCCGTCTCACCAAAATAGCTTACTTCAAAGGAACATGGATCGTAATTCTGTAACCAGGGCCGCATTTCCCACAAAGCCAACCTAGTGTGCTGGGGGGGGGGGG
>JAHWFP010191509.1:50211-61868 GCA_023313725.1 Lithobius niger
TCTCCTAACACCTGTCCAGGGGTGCCAGAATGCCAAATTAAAGTTCCATACTGTTTCAGTCTCAGTCAAACCACTAAGAAAATTATTTCCTCTACTGTTCATTATTTATTCTTTCATTTTTTGGAGGCTGAAGAACTGTCTAAAGCGATGGTTTGAAGCCGGGAAGGCCTTCGAATACCTAAAAATCCGTCAGCTCACAGCATTCCCCCACTCCCCCATACCCTTAGATCAACTATCAAGCATACCCTTTGATGTGCATGCTCCCCCCCTCCCCCAACCAAATGCACTCCATCACACCCCTGCAGGTGCCTCATTGACAAAAAAAACGGTCTCAGATAATGGGCGCTAGCTGTAATGATAATATTTTTGTATTTTAATATTCATATCATAGATACTGGGGGGGGGAGCGATGTATTCATGAAGTTTGGCCTAGGAAAAAAAGTGCAAATCCTCTAACCCTCCAACGTAAAGAGCAGCAGAGTCCTAAACAGCTGTAGCTTAACAAGCACATGTTCATTTGTTTTAATTGTGTGTGGCGGATGAATACGTGCGTTATTGTGTAATCGGGGTTTGCTGGTAGGGTGGGAAATCCTATAGTAATTGCTTCCTACTTTTCTTACACTTGCTGTCCTCCCACCAACACCTTCGTTTATGCCATCTTGATAGTGTCCGTCTTCCACGAGACATAGCGCGTCAATTGGGCGATAAGTCTGTCCTTCACTCCGGGAGTTTAACATTTTTGCAGGAGATACAGATGTAAAGGATCTAGATTTGGGGTTTGTTTTACATCTCTGTAATGTGTGGTGCAGCGGCAAGCCGGTGCACTGTGACTGAGGTTGGCACTAATGACTTGGATGTCGAAGTTCGTGGGCCAGATACTTTATCGGTACCAGTCAAGGTGGGGAAACTATTGCCTACACCACACGATACATCATGTTGTAATACTTAACAAATTTTAGTGTGCTAACTTTTTATCAGCTGAATGGGTCAAATTGGGGTCAAAAAGAAAAAATTTACCAATTTTTTACCATTTTGGCCCTTTCTTCCAAAAGCGATATTTGCTACCAAAAAACGGTTCAAATTACGGTTCTTAGTTGTTAGTAATCTACAATATTGGTCCCATACCTTTTTTCATATCTCTTATGGTTCGGGGAAAAACTGTCATTTTGGGCCATTTTTGGTTATTTTGGCTTATTTAATGCCTATAAATTTCTCAATTTACCAACCTAAAAATTTCAACTGCTGTTCTGCCGATTCTGACTCAGGTGGATGACTCCAATTTTATTCATTCGAAAGGTAGAAACGTATTTTTTGTGTCAAGGATAATTGAAAGAATCTACAACTGTTAGGTACCATGCTACACCCATTTTAGTACGGGCTTAGTCACATTTTCTGAATAATACTACTGATAATAAGTTAGTTGCAAACGCAACCGGAATGGCAAGGACCTGGTGGTCTCTAACTGCTTCAGAAGTAAAAACTAAAAATTACAAATTATTACAAAAGTTTAAGAGTTTAAAAGTTTAAAACGAAGGCGATGTACTGACTGCAGAGGTAGGGAACATGGTATTGGGTTGGGGTCACGAATGCCTTACCACCAAGTCTAGGGACACGATGGTCCCCGATGCAAAACGTGAAGGACAATTGAGGGGTGGCAGGTATCATTGTCAATGTTTGTTAAATATAAAAAAAATGCGTCGCAGTTTAAAGCTTGACCAAAGTCAATTACCAATGTTAATTGGGATAATAAAAAAAATATAATAAAGCTGTAGTCTCCAAGGCAGACAGACCACAAACAAGCAGGCATTACACCAGTTCAATAATCACCCCAACTAACAGCCGACAACATAATTGGGTCTTTTAAAAATTCGGCAAAATTAAGTGCTTCAAGATGATATCTGAAGCTATTTTGTTGACGGAAGCAGCCGTAACGATCCGCTCAGATAAAGCATTCCACACCAGACCACCCTAACTGAAAAACAGTACTTCTGGTAATTAAGTCTGGCAGAGGGGAGAAGTAATTTGTAACTATGTTCCATAGTCCTGCTCACATGGCTAAGGTCAACGAATGGTAAGTCTATCTCTAGAAAGTCGTGCAGAATTTTTAATGTTAAAATAAGGTCAGCCTTAAGTTGGCGCAGTTCAAGGGAGTCCAGCTCGATACGCTTCACACGCAGGTAATAAGGTAGCTGTGCAAGGCCAGGAAGCCGTTTCGTGAAACGACGCTGCACCGATTCCAAATTATCAATGTTTCGCAAAACGTAAGGGGACCAAACCTGTGAAGCATACTCCAATCAGTGCGAACATAAATTTTAAAGGCACGCACTTTTGTTTCAATACAGCCAGAATTAAAAATCCGGTTCACAATTCCCAGACGATGATAAGCATAGCCACTATGTGATTACAGTGGGTGGTGGATTTTAAGGAAGTCAAACCTAAAACCGAGAACTTAAACTCTCAGTAGAGTGATCTGGTGCAAAACATATGGGTCGGAGCTGTAAGAATATCCTATACAAAAGGATTTACACTTATCATCCGAAATAGACAGCTGCCAATCCACAGACCAACGAGAGACAAAATTAATAAAAATTAATCAAAATTGATTGATATATTGTGGTCAAGTTTACAATAGCAGAATGCAGCTATAGGTCATCAACAAATTTCTCTTGATTTGGCATTGAATGGGTTAAATAAATACGGATGCAAACGTATTTACGTTGCATTTTGAACTTATACGTCAGACTGCCTGAGCGGGAATCGAACCCACGACCTTTGAAATCATAGACCGAGGTCCTACCGCTGAGCCATACTGTCACGGCCAATTTTATGGCTCAGCGGTAGGACCTCGGTCTTTGAATTCAAAGGTCGTGGGTTCTATTCCCCGCTCAGGCAGTCTGACATGTAAGTCCAAAAGGCAACGTAAATAAGTTTGCATCCGTATTTATTTAACCAATATTGAGCCAATTGGCTTTCCGTCCAGTTTAATTGAATGGGTTTTAACACAAGTAATTTAAATACAAAATGAACAAATACGGCCCTAAAACCCACCCTTGTACAACCCCACTGATACTCAGCACTGGTTCTGAAAACGAAAATTTTCACAGATTGGGTACAAGTAGTTATGATCACTAAAGTGTCTAGTATAGTGATACAGCCTAACAGAGCCCCATGCTTTTTGGGTACCACATTTAAATCCTAGGGGGGTAGGTGCGTGCATCTAGGGTCTATTGGTCGGTCCATGTGCACCTAGGATCAACATTTTCCCTCCCTTGAACGTTAGATGCCCGCCCCATATCCCTGCCGCATCTATGCGTCGCCCGCCCGGGATAACTGTTTCCTCCAGGTGACTAGTACACTTCAGCACAGAGTTGGGTCTATCGCTCGGCCCACGTGCACCTAGGGTCTATGTTTTCCCCATTGAACGCTAGATACCCGCCTCATATCTCTGCCGCATCTGTGCGTCGCCCGCCCGCGATAACTGTTTCCTCCAGTTGCCTAGTACAAATCAGCTCAGAGTAGAAGTAAAAACTAGGAACGCGTTCTTTGGGCTGTTGAATCTCACCCTAGCTGAAAAAAAAGTAGAAAAAAAAAACAAAATGGAAAAGATTTTTATCTGTTGTTAGAGAAAGTCGTAGGACAAGGCGGACACGCTGTACCCAAGGACACCTGGTCTAACCCTCGGGGGGAAAATGGCGTCTATATGTTGTTATTTCAAGGATAAATGTCGTACTGTGAGTGACAGATCACGTATATCAGTTCGCAGCTGTAAGAATTACCTAAATAAATCGTCAGCGTCGCACTAATACATGTGTAGAAAAAAAAAAGACACTACGGTACGACACTTATACAACAAATAAGCAAGCAATACCACGGGCAGGTATATAGTTCGCCAGTGATAATAGACAACGTAGATTAAATACTACGAATAACTATATAAAAGTAATTAAGTCGCGTTAAAAATTGTCTATTACCACCATTCATTGCTCAAATTTTGGGTGGCTGCGTGATGTTAGTCAAAACGCAGACCTTGTCACTAAAAAATATAGCGGATATGCGGAAATTTGCCGAATATACAACGCTAGTGACTTCAAAGTAAATCGTAAATGGACTTAAAAAAGGAAAGGGTTGTAAATAAAGAAAGAGATGGTCTAAAAGATAGGTGCAAAAAAAAAACCAGAGCAAAAAAACTAGGGCTCAGCTGGAAGCGCCCCAGCATCAACCAGGTTTCGACGTAGGGCACGATGTATTGCCCTTTCCCGTTTGAAACATTCAAACAGGGCGTACAATAGCAAGTCGCGCGAGACGGCGATCCCTTGCATATCGGCGACTAACTACAATAGAGAGAAAATAAAGAAAAATAATAGCATTATAGGAGGGAAAGAAAAAAAAAGCCTAACAATAGCATGTAAGTACGAGTTAATCACCTCGTCGCGTTCACGGGCGGCCGGCCTAGGACTTGGGGGAGGCGTTGGGTCGGGGCTTTCAGGCGAGTAAGTGGGTAGAGGGCACGGGCTAGCAGGCGGGGGATGAGTATGCGACCCCCACAGACCAATCTCCTGCACGAGAAGGATGTCGGAGGTATTTCTCTAATGAAAAACCAATTTTAAAAAAAAAAGTCAATAAAAAAAAAAAGCGCGTAAGTTCCTAGCATACGAAACAGACGATGTTTACTCACGAGATGCGCTGGAGGATCCATACTAAAAAAAATATCCAAGAGGTGATAGCTAGTGAGGTGTGTTCCGAACAGTTATCACAACAGAATGAAGTAAGGATCTCGTCAAAAAGCGGTAAGTCTAAAATTGCTCGGAGCTATAATACGAACAATCCCGCCCCCCAACACGGTGGTCTCCCCCTACGGCCCTCAGACCTCTGAATGGCCTAGACGAAATGACAAGAACGAATGACTATTGTAAAAAGACCCAATCCGTCACGCGTTTCTGTCCATTAACGTAACGGTATATAGGCCAGAGGTCGTGAGGTTAATACTGTTATGGGTGTAGGAATGTAGTTACAACATTTATCGACCATTAACGGTTGTCAAGAGAGCGTGGGACCCCTCAACTAAAAGAAAATAATCGTTCCCCCTATCAATTCGTCAAAACAAAAAGTGACGGGGTATATGTAAGCTGTCAGTACTGTCAAAAAATGACGCGTAGTTAACGTCTCGCGACCTAGATCTCTAGACAACCGACCTATTATACGTTAAACCTTTCGTATAAGCCCTTTAACCCGAAAAGACAAAAAAACGGGCTAACCACCAACCACTAACGGGCTTCTTTACATTTATGTTTACAGATATCCAACAATCCGAAAGGCCACGGAGCAGTATACCAGAGCAGTGCAAGCAGAGAGGAACAGGTAGGCCTAAATGGTTCCTTTATTTCATTTTACGTGCGGAATAGGGCAAAAAAAAAACCTAAAGGAAGGCTATGTCCTTTTTTATTTCTTTTCATATACATAGTGAACAAGAAAAAAAATATGGCAACATCATCAGCTTCAGTAGATAGAGTCATTGAAGCCAAAAACACCTACTTCATAGGGGGTGAAATATACGTACAAGTGACGGATTTTCAGGGACGTGCGTACGTACATGTACGGGAATTCATAACCCCAGGAGTAGGGATCCTGCCAGGACGCCGTGGGGTCTCGTTTACTGTCGCCGAATGGCGGGAATTTGTTAAGGATCACGGCATTTACAATCAGATCGTGAGCGAGCGCAACTTACAGCAGCAAATTATGACCGGCCGGAACTATGGAACCGGCCTAAAAGTGATAGTGTCACAATCTGGCTCAGTCTATCAGGCTAAATTCATACTTGAAAAATACAGCAAAAAGTACATTGTTCTAAACTATCGTCAATTTGCAGGCTTGATAGGCTACGTCACTGATATCACTATGCTTTTGGACAAAAAACTGAAAGAGATAGAGCCCCCCACAGTTCAGATCGAATCCCCCACATCCCAAACCGAAATGTGGTTGGAGTGAAAAAAAAAAAAGTAATGTCCTTTTTTTTTCATTTTTGTCTCTCCCTCACAGTCTCATGGCGTACCAAACCATCCCATATTGCGATTGCTTCCCACTTACCGGGTTAAATTTCATACGAATAGTTCCGACGGTAAACGTAGTGAAAATAGCTATTGGAAAACACGGAGAAAATGACAGCGTGGTATTAGATCCAACAGAGTGGTTAGGGATAATAGCACAACTCTACTGGCGTCAACCTAACTCGAGTATATCAGTTATATCGGGGAACGTGTCGATCGAATCCATGGCCGACAATGTGCTGATCCTTAAAAGTGCAGACAAATCCGTAGCATTAACTGAATTTGATATACTCAGCATGAAATACATGCTCCCTCATATATCGCAGGCAGTCGCTTGCTGGACGCAGAGAATATGCGAGTTGACACCTTCACCTGCGATAACATTGCCAACAATGGTCGTAAATGAACCGAAGCAAAAAAGAAAGAGTAACGTAGCGGTCGACGGAAGCGAGCCAGAGAAAAAAAAAAGCAAACGACGGCCACAAAAGAAAAGTGATGTTAAAAAGACCGACGACCCGCTCCCTTCTTCTTCTTCCTCCCAGGCTACGCAGGAGCCTGAAGTTGTCGAACTACAGAAATGTTACATGTGTGAACAAGAAATCGCACATCCGAAATGCAGCAAAAACACAGAAGATACACGGCTCCCCTGTCAGGGATGTAAGTTCAATTCCCCGAGCCAAAGAGACCATGATTGCGTAATGCACGCTTCGCTTTTTCGCAGCTCAATTTATTAAACTACTTCTCTGTTTTTTCCAATAGCTTATTCTAATCAAGTTGGGGGAGGCCCGACATTAAAATCATCCTGTCCCGAAAAGCTTCCCGAATATGATTGTCAGACTCGGGGAACCGAAACTTTTAAAAACGATAGATTCAGCATCGTTAAATGCATGGGGAAATACATAAAAAAATTTAGCACTAATACAAATATCTACACGGTGACAATTCCCCCTATTGACGCCCAGTATTTGGTTAGAAACCGTTTAGACCCTATAGAATATATAGACCAACTTTTCACCGACATATTTGAGCGTGTCCTGGATGGGTTCCGACCCACCGACTATGTAGGTGTGTGTATTGGGGGGAGTGGGTTTGAAAATAGCTTGTTCCTTCCCTTACATGCCAGGGAATCTTTCAGCGTCGCTAACATTTTGGCTCTTATTTTGAAACTTAACCAAAGTGGTCGGGAAATTCAATAAGCTCGAGATTAAAGTAACTCATATCGAGATACCCAGAGGCGGCACTTTCCCGAAAAAGAAAATGTCACGCACAAATGTTATAGCATGACTATCGACAGGGGGAGCTAGGTCGGTCGTGTTCCCAAAAAACGGCTTAGATAAACTTTGTTTGGCTAGAGCGATAGTTTGTTGCAAAGCATTCGCTGATAAGGACATAAAATTATATAGACAAATTCGTAAATCGAACAATGTGCAAAAAAAGCTCGCTTTACAGCTGCACGCCGACGCCGGCGTCTGTGTTCGCCAAGATGGATGTTCTATTGTTGACTTGAAAGAATTTCAGGATTATTTGACAGAATACCAAATTGTGTTATTCCAAAAAAATGGAACGCAGTGCCAGGTTACCTTCGAGGGGCCTTCTAGCTCTAAGCGCATCTATCTTTTCTGCCACGCCAATCACTATTTCGGAATTTTAAAGCCGCGGTTTATTTTCTCATCCCGATTTTTCTGTCATTCCTGTCTGAGGCCGTATTCCCGACCTAAAAGCCACGCCTGCCAAAAGCATAAATGTCCCTCGTGTCATTCGCCTAAATATGTTTGCTTCCTGAAACGCTGGTTGCCATGTTCGGCATGTAACAGATTGTTCAGAAATACGGAATGTTTAGTCCGCCATTATAGCAAACAGCCACCCTTCAAAGACTCTACAGTCTGTAAATCGCTGTTTAAATGCACGATTTGTTTTCTAACGTTTGAGGGTAATAGCAGGACACCGCATCACTGTTGCCAACGTTTTTGTAAAATATGCAAACAGTGGTGTCGGCTAGAGCACCGCTGCCACATTCAACCTTTACCACTCCTCAAAAAACGCGATTGCGTGCGGTTAGCTGTTTACGACCTCGAAACGACGCATGTTGAGCGAGTAACTGACAGCGAGGACAGGGAGTTTTTTTTACACAGCGTGAATTTGGCGGTTATCGATATTGCATGCACTTACTGTTTTGGTAAACCTACATGTATTCGTTGTGGCGACAAACACAAAGTGTTTATGAACGGTGAAAGCACTCTAAACGATTTTTGTCATTGGTTGTTTGAGTCACATGCCAGGGATTCGAACCTCTCTCTCATTTCACATAATAACTCTGGATACGATTCTCTCTTCCTAATTAGATGGGCATTAGATAATGGAGTCAAACCTACCGACGTCATATATGCGGGAGGTAAAATAATAACCGCAAAAATAGAAGGCATAAAGTTGGTGGACTCTTTCAAGTTTATGTCAATGGCCTTATCCAAGCTACCCGCTAGTTTAGGGCTAGATGAAAATCTCATTAGTAAGGGGTATTATCCTCACCTGTTTAACCGACCAGAAAATTATGAGTACAGAGGTGTAGTACCTAATCTCGAAATGTACGATCCGGATAGCTTGAGTGTCGATGCGCGCCTCAAACTGATAGCTTGGCACGCCGAACAACGTGCCGAAAATGTAACTTTTGACTTTAAACAAAAACTGGTTAAGTATTGTTGCAACGATGTCAGCGTGCTTATGGCCTGCATTCTGAAATTCAGGCAGCTCATACAAGCCGTGTGTCCCAGGTTAGAACCATTCCACGACTGTTTGTCTATCAGTAACCTGGCCATGACTATATTTAGAGCTATCTATTTAAAACCAAATACCATAGCAGCCATTCCATCGGACGGCTATTTTCCCGACCGTAAATATTCGAGAGAGGGTTTAGTCTGGCTAGATTACGAGGCAGCAAAAAGAGGTATTTTTATTCAACATGCGGCTAACCTAGGTGAAAAAAAATTCATTGGCAATAAATACAGCGTTGACGGCTATTGTTTAAGCACTCACACTGTATTCGAATTTATGGCTTGCCACGTGCACGGGTGCTTATGTATATCAAACAGGCAACAAAGACTACCTTTTAGTCAGTTAACGGCTCAAGACGCTCACGACAAATCGATAATTAGACGCAGGGCGCTAGAGGAAATAGTCGGCGTTAAATATGTGCAAATATGGTCTTGCCAATTCCACGAACAAATGAAACGCGACGAAAAATTGCGAGCGTTTGAAAAAGCCTACAAAAAAGTGCCTCCTGTGTTGAGACCCCGGTCCGCCTATCTAGGGGGTCGAGTGGAGACATATAGACATTTGCACGTGGCCGAAAAAGACGAAAAAATCTACGTGGGTGATATAAATTCTTTATATCCCTCTGTCATGCTTCAGGAACGATTTCCAGTAGGCCACCCTACAATAATAACAGAATTTGAAGGCAGTACCGATATTTCGGGATATTTTGGTTTAATACAAGCCCGAGTACTACCACCTCGTGGGCTTTACATTCCTACTTTACCTTATAAGTACGAAAATAAATTGTTTTTCCCGTTGTGCTGCGCATGCATCGGCCAACAGCCAGCGGACGGCAGGTGTAATCACTCGGACGAGCAACGCGCGTTTGAAGCCACGTTTGTATCACCGGAATTACAACAAGCTGTCAAAGACGGCTACGTAATATTGAAACTGTATGGCGTGTATCATTTCCCTCAAACTGTAAAATACGACCCTGGGAGGGGGGAGGGTGGGGGCTTGTTACGGAATACGTGAAAACGTTCTATGCCATGAAATTAGAGTGCTCGGGCTTCCCGGAGGGTTGTATAACCGACTCTCAAAAACAGGCCTATGTGCAGCATGTACGTGATACTCAACATATCGAGCTAAACCTAGCCAATATTAAGGTTAATCCTGGCGGCCGCAGTACCGCAAAATTATTCCTTAATTCTATTACAGGAAAAATAATTCAGCGGGAAGATTTGTTGTCAACAAAGTTTACAATGCGGCGGAATATTTCGCGTTTGTCACGGACGACAAAAATGTAATATCCAATATTGACTTTGAAAACGACGGCGAGATAGCGATCATTCGTTACAGGAACGATTTGAACTTGTCGGAAGGTAACGCGAACGTATCTGTAGTGATAAGTGCTCTAATCATATCTTATGGTCGACTACGATTGTTGCAATTGTTACGTGATCACGCCCCAGGTAGTATTTTTTATTCTGACACAGATAGTACATTCTATAAAACAACCGGCCATCACGCGCCTCCCAACAATGACCCGAGGTTAGGTAGTCTCAATAACGATCTATCAGTGTACGGTAATAATGCTGAGATAACTCACTTTGTTAGCAACGGCGCTAAAAATTACTGCTTCGTAGTAAAAAGCGACAAAGGTACTAAACAAATTGTCAAAGCACGAGGCATAACCTTAAACTTCAGAAATAGCCAGATTTTATACTTTTGAGTCATTAGCTGGAATGGTAAAAAATATCAACGCAAACGAAACTGTCACAATTACTGAACCGCGAAAAATAATCCGTAAAAACCATCATTTACTGACCACGACCCAAAGCAAACTTTACAGAGTGGTAGCCAATAAACGGTGGATGGATAAAGCCACATATGTGACGTATCCATGGGGCTATTGATAATAGGTTTGTTGAGGTCTTAGTTGTTGTTGTTGTTGGGCCCTGTCCTGTATGTAGCGCCAAATCAATCCTAGAAGCCCAGCCGCTAAGGCCGATACAAACCCGGACACCGCGAAAAGCTGCATCTTGTTTTTGTCGGTCTGATTGGAAGGCTAGTTGGTTAGTGTATGAGCATGCCCTCGCCAGAATCCTTTTCTCTCTCCCCCACCCCCCCCCATTCATATTTTTAACGATCGCTCTTCCAACCAGCGTCGCGCGCTCCACATACCTCTGGCCACTTCGTCTCCCAGCTCGTTCTTCCCCTTTCTTTCGTTGCAGACTTTGAAAAAAAATTAAAGGTACATGGCTGAAGTAACTTCCACTTCGGATATCTTCCGGGATAAGCATCCTACTTCCAGTTGGACCGAAACCCGAATACGTTTATTGAACCACGAGGTGTTGCATTTGAAGAATATGGCAACCAAGCAGCAAATCCAAAGACTAAACCACGCATTGGACGCCGAAGTCGAATTTTTTTGCCCCCCCACGACTTTATCAGGCCGGGCGTGGCTAGACAATATTGCTGCTATACGGACGCCGAAGAACGAGGGGAAAGTAGTCGCGTCAAAGCGTTGACGCCTCTCTTAGAAAATGTCAGGGACCACGTGTCCCGAATATGTGATGTACGCTTTAATTGCCTTCACATTGAAAGGTACGCAACTGGAATGTTATATAAACCGTGGCATATTTATAATCCTAGGGAGGGAATGGATACGCTCGCACCAGTAGCAATTATGGCTACCGGAAAACGAACTCACACTATGCGCCACGTTCACCACGGAGATGGCGCCGAACGACCTAGTTATACGGCAGTTATGGAGCCGGGTAGCCTACTAATTATATATCCTCCAACCAACCAATACTATAGGCATACAGTCCCCCAACGTCCTTTATTGAAGGATGCTGTATA
>JAHWFP010191510.1:0-31471 GCA_023313725.1 Lithobius niger
CCATAATTGTTTACTAAACTCCCATCTTGGATGTTGTGTATTCATTCTTGTCAATTTTGCTAGTAGTGTAAACGGAAGGAACTAGTTTGTGGTTCATCCCTTTGCGAATATTTGATCCAGTCGTATAATGAATTGAAACTGTTCATTGGCGTCAAATTTGTCCCTGCTCTGTTTTTGGACACACGAGGAGTTAGACGATTTCTAAGCAGAAACAATTTGACCTAATGCACACGCTAGTTAGTATTTAGTTGGGTTTGAGGATGCTCCGTGATACATACACAGAAACGATTTAATTTTCGGCATTAATTGCATACTTGTTTACAACTGCATGTCTTGTTCATTCCAAGACGACGACCTAACACACCAGCAGCTGTGGCTGAATGAGTCATTTTTTTTTAGTGTTTTACCTTTCAAAATTGCGAACAAGCATGAAGTTATAGCCGAAAATTACATTTTTTTTTGTGTGTGTATGACAATTGCGGGTTCTTGCTTTAGCAGGGAGCAATCCTCAACCCAATCTACTTCACCTACAAACTAACTTTTTCTTCAGCCTCGAGTTCGTTGCTGGCTGATACTTTTCGAACTGGCGTTGTCATAATGTTTGGAAACGACGTTAGGGTGTGTTGGGGACCGTCCCTAACAAATTGCAGAGCGTTGGCTTGATTTGATTAGGGATATATCCACGCTTCGCCCAAACCCTTAACGCAGCCAGTGCTAGAGCTAGCTATCTGCCCGGCCCCGTAATGCGGCGCTAATGACGAATTCCAAGCATCATGCATATTTCATGCGACAGGCTAACACGACGGAGAAAGAAAAAAATGTAAAAAAAAAAAGTCGTTGGCAAGGCAACAACATTCACTTGTCTTGATCGTTTTGACAGCAATCTATCGTTGTAGCTGGAAGAGACTGGGGGGAGAGACGCGGGGGGGAAGGCCTTCCTCACTCCGTATGATAAGCAGCCCGTTCGGCCGTATGTCTGTCGTGATTTCTATCGAACAGCTCCCGGGCTTCCCTCTATACTTCGTTTCGGCCTCGTCCTATTGACGTTATCGCGCCTGGAAAATGGAGAAAACTTGGCCAACTTGGGTTCTCACATATCGAGAGCTTCATTATGGAAATGGATCCACGTCAACCGACTGGCTAACCTTCATGGTGTAACCTTCCGTAGGATTTTCAACCCTTGTAAATTTGGTATGATGATTCTTATGATTCAAACATAGATGCTTCTTATTTATGAATGTACGCATATTTTCAGGTGCCCAATAGGGAGTGATGAATAACACTTTCGCCGATTTGATTCGATGCCAATACCTTGCTAAAGTATTATGATACAGCTTGCCAATTCGATAATAACTGATCTCTGATACCGGTGATTTCGGTGGTTTTTGTGTTAGTTAGATAAACGCCGGTCAAAACATTCATTTTGCCTAATGTTTATTCTCTGTGGCTGTTTAGCCATATCTTTTACGACTATTTTACGACTGAGGCTCTTCCACCCCATCTTCTGCTTCATTTTTCCGTGGTTCTTTGGCTCTTCCTTACGTGAACTCTAATCCGTGTTCTTTTTTGTGTAACTTCAGAGCTGTGAGTTCCACGGCGATGTGAGCTCTGTTCAGCTTTTGAAGTTTTATAAGTGAAGCACTGCCCTGCAGAGCACTGGGTTTCTGCCCTGTTAAAATAGAAAATAAACTATTATATTGTAGCGATTTTTAGTACGTGTGACAGCTCCCCAAGTGCCAACCCCACAGTTAAGGGACTTGCTTGAAAACGTGTCGTGGTGCTTATCAAGGGGTTGCGGGAATTCCAAATTATAGCCTAAATTGGTGGAATATGGCTAGTATAGTCGTGGTTCAGTTTTGGTTATGCTTTAATAGTAAAACATGAGCGATAGTATGCTCCGGCTCGCCTGACGTTCAAGGGCGACACTAACCCTGGCTTAGGGCCTAAAATGGAATACCAAACGGCATGAGGCTTACTTGGGACGAGATGGATTGGTAAATTTCGGGTTTTAATTCAAGTTTTCACAGCCAAGGCAAAATAGGTACAGGGTTGCAGTGCTAAACTAGCAACAGGGTTGGTCCGGTTTGATGTTAAGTTTGGGGAAACGGAACAAAAAGGGAAAACTTCTAATTAAAATGGCCAAAATTACCTTTCGATGCGGGGAGTTGGAGAGTTAGTGGCGGAATGAATTTAAGGTTAATGCCTAATTGTTGGGAGCATCCGGCAGAAGACCAAGCAAGCTCGAGCCGTTGTAATTGGCGTCAAACATTAAGTACGGTACAGACAATTCACAGCCAAACATTGTTACAACAATTAATATAATAGCATCATGTCAACTAACAATGAATATTGATTATTTTGAAGCGACAATGGGTCATTACAATTTGACGTCATGTGGATCTTGGGCTTGGCAGAGTTCACAAATGACGTCATTGGCGTAACCTTGCTGGGGTGGTACTGCAATTTCAACGTTGAAATCCGAAATTAAACTCGCAACAATATTATAACATTGTCACTCGACCCAGAAATTGTAATTTGCAGAGTTCAATTATATGCTATATGACGTTTGTTAAAAATAATACGTGTGCTTATAGTTGTTACAAATTAACTTTTACGTTATAAATTCTTCTTGCGTGATTTCCACACAACAAAACTTGTTTTAAGTCGTGAAGACATGGCGTTTGAGGTCGTGTTGTCTAACGCCATGCTCTTTCGCCAATTCGTGAATTCGTGCCGTTCGAAGTCGTGATGCCAAGCTCTTTCGCCAAGTTAATGCAACCGACTAAAACTTCGACCGGGGCAGGGGGGAGGTAGATTGAGGCTTTGTGGCGCGACGACAGCTTCGTCATTTGTGCCAACCGCAGTTAAACTGCATTTCGCCAGTTTGCCAATGGGTCACGCATTATAAAGATGTTGAGCAAACGTTGAAGGTTAAATGAAAAATCTGAAAATTTCTTATTGCGCAATTTTCAAGTATTTCGTTTATCGTTAGAATTCTTAGCCGGTGGGGCACCTACGCGAATACTGTTGATCCCGTCATTAAACTGCAAAAGTGTACTATTAGAACGAATATGTTCAAGAAACGACGTGACCATACTTTTCCTATCTTCCAACAGCTAATTATTCTGCCAGTCCATCATCTGTACATCTACAGAACTTGAATTAATTTACCTAAATTGTTTTTCTTCTTTTTTGTTTTTATTTTATTGTTATAACTATATGTATATTTATATATATATTTTTTCTTTTTGTTAAATATTTTGTCGCATGTTTATAATCCTGTTTTCTGATTGTTGAAAATATCTTTCCATTGTGTTTGGCTTGCTTGATTTGCATTTTTTGTGCGGCTCCAATTCACACTTGGGCATCTGCTCTTGTGGTTCGTGGGTTTGCCACTTTTATGACTGTTCATGTATTTGCTTCTAAAGTAATAATAATATTAACTTCAATTCAATTCAAATTGGCGAAAGAACTAGGCGCCTGATATGATGACTTCAAACGGCCGAAGAGTTTAGCGGAAATCCGTAACAAGTTTTATTTTGGATAGTTTTGGGTAGTTTTTATCACAACTTTTCGGTCTAAGTTGATAAGACCCATTTTTTTTTTAGTAGTTACGGGTTAAAAAACAGAAAATCCAAATTTACTCTTTTTTTTTGTGTGGCTTTAGTAGGTTTTCCATTAGTAGGTTTACCTGTGTTTTTCTCAAGTGTTAATTTATTTAGCAATGGGAAAACCAACAATGCTTCATTTATGCTGTTGTTTTCGTCCAGTGTACTCATTGTTGAGCAGGTTGTTGATTGTTGGATTTCTCCAGCTAGATTTTCCCCTCGTCGTCTACAGTGGAGCAGATATTAGCACGGCCGGCAGGGAGTTCGTTTGCGCACGAGAATTTCAGAAAATTGGACAGGAGGCGGAGGCGGAGCGGCTAACAGTGTCAAAATGTTACAATGCTGCAACATGTAACGATAGGGTAACAATAGGAGAGGCGCACAATATCGGATTATAGCTCACTCGGAACAAGATGCAACGATGGTTGGGTGCCGGGAAACTAACATTGTCGTTTTTTGAGTTAGAAAGCACGTTGTGAAGAACCAAACTTAAATGATCTTGATTTTTCCTTAAATCTTCAAGTTTTAAACCGTAGGGTGCGATTTCGTGACTTATTTACTTTTTCAATGCGGGCTTCGGGAAGTCAGTTGAATTGTTTCCGCGATTGTTGCCACGATACTGAAACAATCCAGAATCATCTACTCATCGAGATGACGGATGCTAAATCCGGAAATACGCTAATGTGTTGCCATCAAATAATAATCATGGGACAAACCTTCGCCTGAACCTAAACATTAGTATCCATTAGTAATGTTCCGTTTTTTCGAAAACAAAAATCGGTGGACAGTGGACACATATAAAATGGAACCGAAAAAAGCCAACAAATTAACTGAGCAAAAAACGGCTTCACCGTTTAGAAAAAAAACATTACAGCTCGTATCCCCATACTCACAGCCCTGAAGGTACACGAATAAAAATGGATTAGAGGGCACTCGAACGCAACGAACTACAATTTGAACTCCAATTCGCAAAACGTAAACCCACAAACACACACAAAATAGACGCCATAAACAGAAAAACGCTACAAAATTGAAGATAAAAATGCATACAGAAAATGAACACAAATTATAGTTCAAATTATAGTTCATTGCGTTCGAGTGAACTCTAATCCGATTTTATTCCTGTACCTTCAGGGCTGTGAGTATGGGGATACGAGCTCTAATGTTTTTTTTCCTAAACGGTGAAGACGTTTTTTCTTAGTTAATCCTGGTATGAGTTCGACTCCCTTAAGTAAAAACAAAAACAACAAAATTCTGTGATTATACTTAAAATCGTAGTTAGATTGATCGGTAACTTTCAGTTTTCGCTGCCCGTAAGCCACAAACCAGCAAAAGGAACGTCCCACTGTTAAACTATAGTAATCAGCAAAATTTCAACTGGATGGACCGTATGGAGAAATTTATTTTCGTGAAATCAGCTATAGGTAAAAAGAAATATCAACGTTAATCACACCTTTTTTTTGAAACAAGAAAAGGTAAAAGCTTTGTCATTATTAGTGATTTTTATGTTCTTCAGGAGACCAAAGCCTTCCGATATAAATAAGTTTCAGCCCTTTCTGTCGTAGTTATTTTTCCTCAAGTGCCGAACAACAGTTTAACTACCTTAGCTGTACAGGCACAAGTGTCTAGTGGTTGCCATGTTCCAAAATATTTTATCTGGATAGGAGGGACCAGCGCCATTTTCTCGATCCACCACATCAAGTACGGCCCCAAATAGGCGCCTCAATATAGCGCAAAAAATGGCCAAACCTAGAAGTAATTAGTACAAAGTTGAAACCAATGGCATTCGCTCTTGAAAACTGTCATAATTACATATCAAAAGTCTACCAAAATATTGTTGGTGGAAAGCCGCCATTTTTTAAAATGGCGCCCAAATTCAACACTTTCACTGTTATTTATTGAAATACTAAATTCCCTACTACATCCCACCAGTTTGGTATCGGAAAAAGACAGGCTGTAAAGAAGCTTTTAAACAGTCCCCATTTCAGACGCTGTGCTGAGGTTTTTACAAAACCCAATAATGAAAAGAAAGACATAGTAGTTGCTGGTGAAAGAGCACTAGTGGATATCTATGGTGGCACCGAAAGTGATACGTTGGGTAAGCGAAGAAAGAAAATATTTTGCCAGAGGACTGTGGAGTCCATTACATTTGTTCAAGTCAGAAAACTCCCACCAACATCGGCATCGGCTGTTTACCATAGTTCAGAGTGTATTATCAAGTGGAAAAATGGACGGGAACAGACAACCTGAATCCCATAGATTGGGGTTGGAGCTTGACTGCTGATGGTACCTACGCTCCCTATCAAACAGACATGCCTCCAGCACCAAATTCTCTGATGAAGCTGATTCGTTGCAAATGCCAAACCGGTTGTGGAAATAGTAAATGTGGATGCCGAAAGAAAGGACTGAAGTGTTCCGTAGCATGTTCGGAATGCAAAGGTTTCTGCCTCAACCGTGAACCAGTAGACGACACAGTAGATACATTCAGTGACCATGAAGATAATATGCAATATGTGAACTCCTTTGCTGCCTGAAAACACTCTCAATGTGAACCTAATCAGAAATATATTGTATTTTCAAAATAAAATGTTTTCACTTACTTATGTTAGTAGTTCAAAATTTATTATTTTATTACGGGATATAATATGCATTAATCATGATTCATTAGTACCACTTCCGATGGTTACTTCCGGTTGTGTTTGGTATCGTAAAAAAGGGAAGTTTCAAGAATAACAATAAAAGTAGGGGATCTACTTTCACTAACTATGAAAGTGAATTCAAAGTGTCATATTCAGACTCCATTTTGAAAAAAATGGTGTCTTTTCCCTAACTCATTAGTACCACTTCCGGTAGTTACTTCCGGTTATGTTTAGTATCATTGGAAAGGAAATTTCAAGAGGAACAATAAAGTTATGGCTGTAATTTTGCTAACTGTGAAAGGGAATTCAGTATTTCAATAAGTAACAGTGAAAGTGTCGAATTTGGGCGCCATTTTGAAAAAATTGCGGCTTTCCACCAAAAATATTTTGGTAGACTTTTGATATATTATTTATGAAAGTTTTCAAGATCGAATGCCGTTGGTTTCATCTTTGTACTAATTACTTCTACGTAAAATCGTATATTCACCCGCCTAAAAGGCCTATTTCCTTACCGTTAGTCAATCCCTTGGTAAAAAATCCCTTAAAAACGTGGCGTCTAGGAGATTTTCTGTTGAATGATAATTAACTACATTTACTGCGTCCCGCAGTATATGATCCTTTGCTCGCTTACAATAACCATGACCTTTCGTCTCTGTGTGTGCACGTACTAATTTTCTAATAATTACCATGAGATCAAAAAATCTAAAAGACTAATGCGGTAAAAATTAAAATTAATTATTCCAATAGATCGCTGAAGCATAATATTAGACACTAGCCTAGAAAATTATAAACTGTGATGTTAAAATACGAGAATCATTCCGGTTTGTACGAGTAATGCGTTCATGCTGGTTCGTCCATTATGCGCAATGCCAATTGAGACAGTAGCTGCATTCTTCGCTACGAGGAACGCAGCTACTATCTCAGTTGACCTTTGCGATGCTATATGCGCGGATGGCGATCAGCGTGTGGCTGTTAGAAGGCATGTGGAATGTTATAAGGCAGGCCGGGTGTCCCTTTAATATTATCGTTGATTTTGGCAGGCAGCAAACTACCGTGTGTCTTGATAAGAATATATATGGTGGCAATGGACAATGATAAGAATATATATGGTGGCAATGGACAAATGCTAGTCGAAATAAGATTCAAAATTGCTTCAGTGTTTCCTATTTATGTATTCGTAACTTTTGATATCCAGTCAACCTATTCATGAGAAAAAAAGAGGAGTTGATTTGCTCAGGCATGTTTTGTGAGTTTGTTGGCATACAAACGCCACACAAAACATTTGTTGCATTCTTCTAAAGTTCAACAAACGTCTGCAGTTCAACATTCGTCTGCGATTTACATTCGTATGCTTTCAATGAACGTCCGCTGCAGTTAAACTGAACAACAGGAAAACGCATATCCAGTAAAAATGTGTGAATTAATTCTACTTGAGGTTTGACCTGACAAAAATTTACGAAGTATGTTTTACTGATCGAGCTTGTTGAAGAGATTTATAATGGATAGAGTGTGAATACGTTAGGAAAATGATTTTTTTTTTAAAGTAAGCCCAGTTTCTACTAAAGTTGTAAAACAGCTCGACCTCAAATATCAAATTAAATGTACAAGAACGTTATTGAATTTTTTATTTTGTTTCATTCAGAGAGTGTGTTCAAATACTTTTACATCTGCGCTCTACTGCCATATACGCTGTTTTACTTATTTTAAAACCACTCAGTCGACTTCTTAAATAAATAAGAAAGAATTTCTGGGATTAGGGTGGATTTTTTTGTTTCGGTTTGGAGGGGGGGGGGGTTAGGGGTTAGGAGCCTATTCAAAGCACACTGTGAAGGTGATGTTGAACGCCAGTGGACCACATCACTGTGTCCCTTCTCAGCATCTGCACGAACTGTGTACCAGCCCTACACATTGTGTGTAGGCTAATGGTAGTTCACACAAACTGTCAGTAATGGGTATAGTAACATTACGCAATTCATGTGGAGGTTGAGCTAGTATGCAATGATATATATTGTCAGTGCACAGAATTGTCAAAGTGCATTCTATCTTCTTCAGACCTTAGTGTTTAACGCAAATGGAAAAAGTCGTTTGGTGTAGAATGGCAGTTTAAAAGGTTTTATTTTGGTGTACAAGGTGGCAGTTTAGAAGGTGTGATGCAAAAGTTGGCATAGTTTAAAAGTTGACCATATTTGATATAGGAGATTAGTTTAATTTTGCTTGTTCCATTGGTGTCGTTCCAGATTGTAAGTGGTTCAGTCGCGTTCGTATTGGTCGGTTTTCTGTGCTTAAAATCGGCACTGTAAGCTGGCTCGTAAATACCGAGAACCCTATTGTTAACTATTCGTTGAAGAAGGGGGTGGGCATTTACTCAAACAGTATTTAACAGAGTTGATAAAGTGTACACCTAGCGTATACATACACAGTTATAAATTTAGGCCAAAGAAAGGCTGGTCACTGTTAAAAATGGTAAAGTTGGGAAATACGCAATTGTGTGTGTTAAAAAACAGCTTAAAGATAATAGAGTGGCTTTTACATAAAGGTAAGCCTAGTTACAACTTAACAACTTGATGCGTATCGTATTGTAAAATCTTACGCACCGACGCTTTGACTTCCGAAAATGGACCAAAAAGAGGATTTGCTTTACTCCAAGTTTCCAACATTTCACCATTCCACGATAAAATTATGCCGATATTCTTGGTGATTGATTGTCTCTGGAACTGTTATTGGTTATCGATCTCTAATTGGTCAGCTTCAAGTTCTGTCTTTCAGCCTGGCAAGTCGCACGCAGAATTGGGAGTTGCCGAACCGTGCTGTAAACCCAAACGGTGATTAAACGGGTCTCTTGAAACCGAGTGGAAAAACAAAAGGGGGGTACAATAATTTATTTTCCCTTTTCGTTTTCCAGTCGTTCTTATGCAAGCAGCCATTTGCATTCCGTTTTCGTTCTTGTTCAATGGCCGCCCCTGGCGTTTAAGAGGCTGGATGCCGTGCAAAATGGGCTGATCTAACGTTTGTTTATGTGCGCTCCTGGCCCGTGGGGTAAAGCAATTAACTGGCTCGCCTGGCTTCCTTCCTTCTTGGCACAGGTTGGATGAAAGGCGGCGGCGAAGAAAGGAGCTGTCGATGGTGGCGCCCTCACATTGGAGTGGAGTCCATGTCGGAACCAAATTAGCCCAAGTCGGGCAGTGTGACAGCAGGCACCAATGGAACACGGCTTTGCCATTAAGAAGAGGAGTGGCTGGCGAAGATACACTCCGTCCGTCCTAAGTTCAGCCTGGATAGACGAAAGTGACGACGGTTTTGGATCAGGATACAGTCGGATAATTCGATATCCGAGTACTAATAAGCAGGGTGTCTACTAAGCTCATTTTCCCGATAATCCTGAAAAAGTCGTGATTTTTTTAAATTAATCCTGATTTTGTTTTTAAACAACGACCTGATGAAGAACAACTGAAGAACTTAGAACGCTTAAGAAACATAGACAGGAATTATTGGGTGAATTAAATGGAAAAAAAAATTGCCGGACTTGATGAGAGCATTACTGCGCCTAATAAAAATGAATAAAAAAATTATATTGTTTTGTCTTACTAATTCTTAGGCCTAGGCTTACTTGCAACTTTTTTATACTAGTGGAAATAAAAATAAAAAAGACACCGGAGGAATAGTACTAAATGTCCATTGGACAGGAAGAATTATCAGGGTGGGGGTTCTATTTATTTTTAGATTTCCGAATACTTTTCATTTAAAAAGGTCATGATTTTTTTTCTGTATTTCGGGTCTGATAATCCTGAAAAAGTCCTGATTTTTTAAATTTCAGTTTTAGTAGACACCATGAATAAGACGTATTCTCGCTTCTCATCGATGAGGTCAAGGATGTGTACCATTCAGGAAACGAAATAGTTTAATGTGAGCCAAGGGAAGCGTTTTTTTCACGTCAGAGAATTTTCATTTATTATTTCGTATATTTTTTTTTTAAATTTGTTCGTGGCCAGCAAACTGCAGAGACTGAGGTTGGTTCCCCAAAAATTGCAGCCTTCATTCGCACACGTTTCCCGATTCGCGTAATTCAGTTTTTCGAATTTCTTTTTCTATGGTCGTTAACTTTTCCTTTAACCCTTGACGACCCAGCAGCCACTTCCAGTTCTCCGGCACTAACTAGTTAGCTCCCCGCAACCCCAACTCTTTCACAACTAATTATTTTCAGTACTGCGTAACAAAATCCCAAACGACTGCTTGGGGAACATTTCCCACGATGCCAAGCGAGAAGGAACCTATGCAGGTGACAGTTTTGTCACGTATTTTTTTCTGGGAATGGCAGGGAGGGGGTTGAGGCTTAATGGCGCGCCAACAGCTAGGTTATTAGCGCCAACCTCAGTCACAGTGCAGTGGTCTGGGATGCCCGGGAATGGAAGCTGTGATGGAGACTAAAGTGGGAGATAGGAAAATGGAGCTAAGTAAGTTTAGAATGCTATTATAATGTGGAGAAGATGATGTAATAGTAACTCAAACCCCACAAAAAAAAAAGAGCAACATCATTTTAGAATCCTAATTCATCCTTCTTAAGACTGGCTATGAAGTATAGGTTAAAGTGGGGAGGGGGTAAGGGAGGAGGGTTGTTTGAAAATAAAGCTATTAAAGAAAAGAGCTAAAATCGCAGCACATCGGTTTTCTTTTCTTTCTTTACGAACACTAATCATCCGGAGAAGACATTTCTGAAAATGAAAAATCAGAAATCCAATAGTGCATGTTTCACAATTAGTAAAAAAAAAAGCAGAATGCTACATGCCATTGTAGTACAATACTTAAATCATAGATTACAAATTAAAATATTTCCTGACCATTACGCAGAAGTTAAACTTGCCTCTGCCTTAGACGGCACACAGACGTTGTTTACTCTCTCTAACTATGGCACAAGTCTTAACATTGTGAAGAATCATCCTATATTATTTACTTTTAACTCCACGATGGATTATCGTAATTTTTCAACGACTGCTGTCATGCTACAGCAGCGGAGCGTGACGGTGTGGAATGAATAATTTGCTCGAAGCGTGATGTCCGCTAGTATTGCTGCTTTCAAAGCTAAATTAATCCCATCACCATTTTAAAAACCGAACTACCTCACGTCTTCCTCTATCTGAGTCTTTTATCTATTCTGTTTGTCTTCTGTTTTAAAAATTTCCAGAATAACCTGTAGCTTAAAACTTATGGAAAGAGAATGTTGTGCCTGACTGGTATTCCTTAAGTGATAGAGGTAATGTTCATTGCATTGCTGAAAAGTTATTAATTGTAAACACGAAAACATGTATGGTTTTAAAATCCAAACTACGCAAACTCCCCATGGGTTAAAAATGTAATTTCCTATCTGGAAAGCTCCGAAACGCCTCCCATTTCGCGAATTAATTACTCACAAATATGAAACTTTACATATCGCATAGAAACCGTGCTGAACATTTCATTTAAAGCTGTAGCCTACATACAGCATGAAAACTGCGTGAAATATGGCCCCACTTGGTAAAGATAGGGGTTTTTCCTGTTTGTTTTTTCTTTTTCCCAGTGCAAGCAAAGAAGTTTGAACGATCACCACCACTTTTATATTGGTTACTATACTAATATTGGCGTTGCTGTATTCGAACCATCGTCGATGTCCATCATATCCTTCTTAGTAGCTTAACCTCTTTACAGGAGATTGAAAGCTATCTCACTTTTACCATACACAATTTAACGAATTTGAAAAAAAAATTTTAAAAGATGCTTAGTTGATGAAATGAAACTATAAAATATCTGCTGAAAAAAGATTATCTCTCTATTTAAAAATGCAATTCAGTCATTATAAGGCTCAGCACACGAACATTATTCGTCTCTGAAACACTGGTAAAGTGAACCACTCACGCCAGAATCGTGGTGGAAATTGAAAGCCGCCATTGTTGGGGGGAGAAGGTCCGCTGAGTAGCGCACACGCAGAGACCATACGGACTCGTGCGTTTTTCAAACAGTTATATATTAGTAAGGAATGAAGGCAATGTTGCAACCGATACGAATTTACTTGTAATGAATTAGAGTCATTTGTGGCACAATTGTGGTGAAAATTGGAGGCTGCCATCTTAGGGCAAAGGTTCACAGAAAGTCGACTCTGATTCGCGAGACTTTAAATGTAAAACGAGTTTAAGGGTAAAACGCAGCCAATGCAACTTTCTCTAGATTATAAATGCTGTGTGTTAGTATCATAGTTTATCTGGAGTTCGTTGGATGAATTTTATTCCTCTTGGGTTCTTCAATTAAACATTGCCAATACTAAGCAAGAATGTCGAAACATTATTACATGCCATCTCCATGATAAAACTGAATAGGGCAGCGTCAAGTGACGTCATATTGCCTCCTAGATAGCATCTGGAGGGCATAACTACAAGGGGCACTAGATTAAAATGTAATGGAAAACAACGGTATTTCTAGTCAAGACAGTGCTTTGAGAGCGGATTTCTTAGGCTTAAAAAAACGTTGATTCTCCAACAACAAAAATCGCGCGTTATAGGCTTAAGAAATCCAGTCTAATAGCATTGGCTTCAGTAAGACGACCTTCTTTTTCCCCTCCAGTGCCCCTTGCAGCTAACCCAGTTACTGGCTTCACCGTAGAGTTATACACAATAATACTACATTATTCACGCTCTATTCACGAAGGCTCCCTGCTACCAGACTAATGAGAAAGGTGTTAGTAGCGAAAATGTAATAGAGACTGGCTCATGTCTTCTTCTTAGCCGCTATTGGACATTGTGTAGTCGTGAAAGTGTTACGAGTATGCATATTTTATACTTTCTTCCAGAATAGTACAAAAGAATAATAATTTCTCTTCATACTATCCGTATAAAGATGGCATAATATATCTTATTACCTACATCCAAATGTGTCTATTTACTGTTCAGTAAAATATAATAAAATAAATAAAAGCCAATGTAGTGCACAAAGAAACACTTTTTTTTTAGACGTTTCGGGTCTGGACACTATCCGTTTTCAAGCAGTAACAGATTTTAGCACAGGGCTATAGCATGGAAACATGGAATGTAATCTACCACAACAACAAACACACTACAAGTAAAATTTAATAATAAAAAGCTTATGTTTTAGGTCATTTTTAAAACATAAGCTTTTTATTATTGAATTTTACTTGTTGTGTGCTTGTTGTTGTGATAGATTACATTCCATGTTTCCATGCTATAGCCTTGTGCATGCACACTTACGTAGGTCATTTTTAAGTCGGGTCTAAAACCAACAAAGGAGACCTGATCTTCCTTTACAGATTACAAAGCCTCCTTGTTGTGGTGGGCTACACCCAAAGCGTATTTTATGTTTCGACTTAACTAACCTTGTGCTACAATTTATTGTGGCTTGACAACGGGTAGAATTCAGATCCGAAACGTCGCAAAAAAGTGTTTCCAAAATCCAATTCTGGGGCGAAAAGGTGGGTCCTATTTTCAAATTTTTTTGGCCCCCAAAAAAAACATATTCCCAACTTTTCTTTGATGTATCACGATACGTAAAAGCGGTGGGGAACATAATTACACTGCACGGAAATTGATATTTTTTTAAATATTTTTTTTAGAAAATCCCACTTATTTGCATTCAGAATTGGATTTTGGATCCAGAAAATTGGTCCCTATTTCTACTTTTTTTTTTTGTAATAGCTTAGAAATGCGTTTCTTCTGTATTTATTGGGATATAAATATCTCACCTTGAAATAATAAAAAAGATATACAACATAATCAAGTAAGGATGAAACACTAAAAGTATTTTCTCTTATGTTTTTTTTCCTAGACTTCCATCTCCATATCGTCAGTCGAGTTCTCGTTCTGGCCCCACCCCTACTCGGGATACTCCAGTTGTTAGTAGTGGCATTCCAGCCCCTGCCAGTGGCCTGCCTCGCAACAAACAACTACAAGAAAGCAAAGGACGAGTCCTCAGCAACGGTAAGGCACACTTTTCATTTCTCGTAAAAGGTTGTAGCATTATTTTCAATGATGCGCTTTTCCATAGTGTTTCTGGAATAGTTTGTTAATGCCACAAATTGGAAAGAAGGCAAACCCATTCAAGAAAAAAAAACATTGCGAACAGTCGTTGAAGTTATGTTATAACCATTAAGTGGTCGTCTGTACTAAGGTCTGTGAGGAAGAAACACGAAAAAAGATGCTCAAAGTATACCCCACACTTAACACAGCACGGTAAATAACTTTTATACTTTAGAAGTTTGACGTGCTCCCAGTCGAAGCCATGGCGCCAGAAGGAGAGGAGCAAATATGGTGGGAATTCCAGCCGGAAATGCCTAGGATCTTTTACATGCTACAATTGACATGAGCACAAAGAAGCACAGGGCCCTTCTTTTCCGGAAAATGCCTTGGGTGGCTGAGGTCAGGTTTTGGGGTGGCACAGTAGTAGATAATTCCATAATATTGCGATCGTATTGCACCTTTTCTGTCTTATCGAATTATCGAGTAAACTGGCGAGGATTATAAGATGCCAAATTACTGGTGTTGTTGTTCATGTTCCTTGTCGTTCATAGTGACACCCACGTGTGGTTTGAGCAACGAGACAACTTTTGTAATTTTATTTTATTTTGATTTACGTTGACTTGTGCTGGCCAAGCAGCCCATGAAGGCTTCAGCCAAGATTCTTTTTTTTTATTAATTAATAAACTTAAAATGTGCATTCCAGCCTCAAAATTTGCCTTATCAAGATATTATCGTTTATCGCGATAATTAGGCAAAAAAACCTTTATCGGTATACACAAGTTTTGTATTGTGCTACCCCTAATAGTCAGGCTTGAACGTGGTATCTTTAATATACGTGATGGCTGTGCTGTCCCATCGGGCCACTTTGCCCCATTACAACTTTTATACTAGGTTAATGATTTCCGCACCATGACGTAAGCATGCACACTTACTTATTCCTGTGTCTAACAGTTTGAGGTTTATACTTGGTTAAGGTCACGATGCAAATAAAGCATAGAAAATAATGTCAGATATTTCTATTTTACATTACTTACGAATCAGTCAACTACAGCCACATCGCCGCCGTATAGGCCGTTGGCTTAAAGGCTCGTTTACGCAACGACAAATTTCTCGCTTACTAGCTTTCACTTGGTCAATACTAAATTTGCTGGCTGCTTCTCGCCTTTACCGAAGAATGTGGCTTTCAGGTTGTCTATACGTAGTAACCATGGTAACAACGTGGACGCAAGTCTCCTCCTCGAGCCTCGCGACACGACGTACGAAGCGTGCAACATGACACCGTCTATTATGACAACTAGAAAACAATTTTTACTGCTATACAAGACGACGGACAGATTTTTTAATGCCGGTATTCGATGATTTGTCTTCGATTCGACAACCCTGAAATGGACGCCATGTTGGATTGTGAATTCTCGCTGCGAGTAGCTGTCTATTCTGCCATCGTTTGATCATTGCTAGAACTTGTTTTTTTTTCAGCGAGAATAGCAAATTTTGAAAATAGCGTGAAATGGCAACAATGTTGTACCAATGTTTAAAAGGAATGTTGCACTTTGTTCTTTGTCCGTGTTGTTATTTATAATACATTTAATTTGTTGCCTACTACCGCATTCATTTAACAGAAACTGGAAATTAATCGTAAATAAATAACGGTTACCTAGAAAATAGCGTTCGGCGAGCGAGAAGGTCTCGTTGCATAAACGCGCCCTAATGGCTACGGCTGGGCAAGCGTCAAATTTTCCGCTAAATAGGCCTTTGCCGTTCCCATAGAAGCAATATACCTACGCTGTTATCAGTAGAATTGGGCTGTCAATTTGTCGTTGATGGATTACGGCCGTAGTTTCAAGTGTCATTCTAGATATAACAAACCGATTACCTCTGCTGCAACTATAGATATATTAAACATGTACATATTGAGCAGTACACATCAAATAAGGATACACAAGTTGATTCTTGTATCGTTCTTTTTAACTCTTGGTTTTATTTTTCAACCGTATCAGCTTTTGATCTTCCTCATTATAAAGTCCTTTGATGCCCAACACTAGCTGGGGAAAGGGAAGTGGGGAGGAGCAAAGGGAATTGGTGTTTAAAAATTGGGTCTGAGAAATTCAGCTAAGGAGTCTGGAAGGTGAACTCCCGTTTCGCCAAATCCCGTTTTGCCAAAAAAAAGCAGATTAACAGTTTTGCCCTCAGGGGCCAGTCCCGTTTCGCCAAATCCCGTTTCGCCAAAACGAGTTTGACAAAATTTTACGTACACGAAATTTACTACCTTATTTCTGTGTAATGGGGCTTTAAAAAGCAAACATTTAACAGAGACAAGTAGTGGTAAATAAGCCCAGGTGATTTATTTGCGTTTTGAAAACTGGCAATACAGACGGTAAAACGTGCGCTTTAAACATAATTGTTTAGATTGCTTGGGCGTCACTACGTCATTGCCAAGGTTCTGTTTTAAGAATAGTTAGTTATACACGTGATGGTTAACCTTTTCCAAACGGGAATTCCCATTTTTCAAAATTACTTTCTCGGAATCAAAATATTCTTCAAAAAATTAACATTGCTAAGGTTAAAGAGGCATGCCTAATTGTTAGTAATTTTTGATTAGTTATGGTTTCTGATGTTATGTGTTTAGCCGCAGCGAGCGCGGCACCTAATTTGAAACAAATTATTTTGCGATATGGGATTCTGCAAAACGGGTGTTTGTCTATAAATGTCTGACCTTTATCATGTTATAAATGTTCGTGTTAAAATGTTTTGAATGTTTCGTGTGCCTAAAATTTCGTGAACGATATGTGGTGAAACGGGACTGGCCCCTGAGGCAAAAGCTGTTAATCTGCTTTCTTTTTGACGAAACGGGATTTGGCGAAAAGGGACGTAACCGTCTGGAAAGTGTAAGGGAGGCACTGGCTGGTTGGTATGGTGGTTCTGAACAAGAAAATTGTAGCCGGTAAAGAAGTACACAGAAAGGCAACCTTAAGACCGTTCGCCCCCACATTTGGCGAAATTTTTTAAACCCTACGTAACGGAAACCATATAGGTTTCGAAAATTTGGCCAAATAAATAGCGTCTTGCTGGAGCGAATGGTCTCTCTCCTATGCCTTTTTTCTTACGTTCATATTCGTAACCCACTTTTAAGCGTAACGTTTAAAACGGTATGCTTAAAACAAGTACATTTTGAAAATTCTTAATGCAATTCAAAATTTTTTTCACCTGCAGCAAAAACTTAATTTGTTAACTTTTACCAAATTTTACTCTTGGGTGGGGGGGTGCTCTGCCGGCCTCTGGTTACACCACTGACAGTAAGTGTTCAACAGCAATAATAACAAGGCAGTTAATGACGAACTCGTGGGAAAGGGTGTACAACAACTATAATCTCACCAAGCAGTCTAGACACACACTAGTGTGTCGCGCCAAGTTAGGCAACAAACATCACATCAGTTCAATTATCGAGGTTGTAAACCATTGTATCGCGACGCCATAGCGTCAGTGTCTTATATCCTGAAGCATAGTTGGGCACATTTCAGGTACTTGGGGAAAAATAATAATGCGGTACAAAAGCTTAAATTGTGTTGAAATCGAGAGCAATGACCCACTTGACAAAAATTAACTCGTGTTGGAATGCCAGCTAAGCTGTTTTCAATGCTAAATCTGACCCTCAATAAAATTGAAAATGTGTTGCTACTAGCTAGCTAGTCCGCTCGTCCCCATGTTAAATCCCATAGGGTGATTATTCATCAATACCGAGATAACGGGAAGGCTTCCAGTTATGAAGTTGGACAAATGGGTGCAGTACAATACGAACTGCGTACCTTTTATGCCTTTATGGTTTGGAGGCCGGGGGCATAACGAGGATGGCGTGGGATGGCGCGAAAGTACGAAAATATTGTTATAACCAATGTTAGTATTGTCGACATCGTCTCATTGGACGACCGAAGTTCGGACAATGAGAACGTGTATACTGACGTGCGTGCCTAGACACAAACTTCTAGTGTATCACGATAAATCTAAACAACGTTGCAATGAAATTGTGTTCACGTCCAATTCACGAAAAATAAACCAACTGTAAAAACAAAGCAAAATAAACAAAGCCATAAACTGGTAAAGAGGCCACCAAGTTGAGAGTGGTTCGGCCCTTCAAAGGAGTGATATCAACACACCAAAACTAACTAAATTAAACAAATTACAACAAAATTAAAACCAAACCAAAAACCTATAAAGAGGTGACTAAGTTGAGAATGGTTCGGCCTATAGGCAAAAGGTAGTAGCAAATTGTTGAAAACCAATTTCTTGTTGACGTGGCACTTTATTACATATCTGCACGGTATTGGAGTTGAGTCAATACACAATTAAAAAAAAAAAAGAGTGATATCATATCAAAAACCAAAACTGGCAAAAGGGGCCGCCAAGTTCCGAATGATTCGGCCCTTCAACACACCAAAACATTCACCAACTTAATCGCACCGAATAATAACTTTGGACGTTAAATGAAAACTAGAACATTGGTACTTTCGGTAATAACCTACGAACTATTAAACGGTGCAATTAACCTGGCGAATGTTTTGGTGTGTTGACATCACTCCTCTGAAGGGACGAACCATTCGGAACTTGGCGGCCCTTTTTACCAGTTTTGGTTTTTGATATGATTACATCTTTCCGTTCAATAACGTTAAGCTCCGTGGTCGTGTTGGGACAATACGGGACATAATGTTGATTTCGAAAAAATATGTAGCAAGTCAGGATCACTGTTAAATTTACCATAGTGTGTTCAACGCAATAATTCGTGAGATTTCTTTCGCTCAGAGAAAATTATGCCATTAATACCCAACTTTAAACTTCACTGAATTAGTGGTAATTCCTATGACAATATTAACATATCTCTCTCTTGTCATGATACTTAAAACTGGGACTAAGGGAAATAATCCCAGCTTTAGGTATCCTTACAAGACAGAGTTACGTTAATGTTGTCATTGAAATTACCACTAATTTAGCAGAGTTTAAAGTTGTCTATTAATGGCGTTATTTTCTCTGAACAAAAGAACACGACTTGCTACACATTTGTCGAAATCCTACAACACAATTACGGAGCTAAACGTTTATTGAACAGAAATGTGTAATTGCTTGGTGGGATTGTGACGTAATGAAATAATACGTTGGTTGGGAGAGGGGGACTATTTTCTGCTTTGAGGGACGGTGGAAGAATACAATGAAACAAAAGAACTTAGAAATGTCCAAACGCTACATCCGGTAGGCTTAACACGAGGGGTAAAGTTTGGACCATCTCGACAAGTGGATCCATTCATTTCCTGTCGTACTGATGGGGTGAAGAGTGCTGGTTTGTATCTGTTGGTATGTTTTCTCAGGCATGAATGCACACGTGGCACGCGCCGACTCCTTATTTACCTTGCCTGTCTGCTTCTTCCGGTATGTTTACCAAGCGTTACAAGAAACAGGCCCGCCATCTTGTGGCCAGAAGGGGTCCACATTGATGTTGGCGCGTGCCGACTTGGTCAACGACAAGCTTCTGCTACGTGTATCAACTATCACCTGCATTTCGTCGTTGGCTGTTCTGCTGATCCACAAACAACGTCAAGTTTGTAAATAGGCTGAAGAAAAGGGAACTTTTAATGGAAGTGTTTGTAACGTGATTGTAACTGCAGCTGTACTGACTTCATTTCTATGGTTACGAACACTCGCCTATTATGCAGAAATTCAGTGTGTGAGATTAACCACGGGATCATTTTGGATTACTTTGGCTGCTGGCACTGACTGGGAACTACATTTGTACCGGGAAACCACTCAGAGGGACCCTTCTTACTGTGGGACTCTTCTTACCGTGGGGCCTTGCTACACCCCCCCCCCCCCCCCAATCTCAGACGAAACGTTCGCCAAGTGCTAGCGGATAAAACTATGATGCATTCTACAGGCCAAAAAATAATTGTTGCACAATGCCAACTAAGAATTTTTGTTCAGATTGAAACATTTTTCGAACCTTTTGCTCAGCCTACCTTAATTTTAAATCAGAAGTTTCTTCGTGAATTGATATCCAGACTCTGCAAATGCATTTATGATAAAATCATTGCCCAATTCCACCAAGCTGTCCCTTTCACTAGTCATTAGTAATTAAAACGTTATTAAAACATTTTTGGGGGGAGGGGAGCAATTTTGTAGGGCCTTGACCGAAGGGGCTCACTGGGAAATACCCGATTTCCCGGTGGGCCAGTACGTGCCTTTCGGTAACGTCAAGTGTCCTAACGAAGACTGCTCCAGATTTATGGCCCTCTTACACAGACATCATCATCATCATCATCATCGGACTGATAAAGAGTTGAAGATTCTTTTAAATGGTCACACCTACGTCAATCTTAAAAGAAAACAAATTTTTTTGGGTGGCTAAAGGAACGAATTTTGTAGCAAATATTTAAAACTAGGGCGTCATCAGTTCCACAGTTGACGAAATGGAGGGAAGCTATTATTAATTACACAATAGATTAAAGTTGCATAAACATTTACGTAAAAAAATGAATGTTAAAACAATACATGGGAAGAACTTTATGGAAAACTGCAAGATCGTCAAATAAATTAATCCGTGTTGCATTGGAGACAGCGTTGTGGCTCGTCTTTTGAGTTGCGTCATCGCATCTTGTTTCATTGTCCATTTGCTTTTGTAGCACGTCGCTGGATGGCGTTGATGGCACAACAAACAAGCAACCAACCAACCAGACCAACAAACAAACGAACGATACATCGGGCACAGGCCGTTGTTTGCGCGTGCATTGGTTGAGGGCCTCATCTCGCCTCCATTCATCGCGGGAAAAATTAAAGCCATGACACTTTAGGTTGAATTTCCAAAATGGTCATTGCGACGCATTGATTATCATCGAAATCTCTACCACTCAAAAACATTTAAAAAATAATAACACTGTAATGATAAACTATAGCCGTAGTGAAGACAGACTGCCTTTACGTGAAACGACACCATGCACTATCACAGATAGAAAGTATGCAGAAGCTCCCAACATCTAGCGCTAGCTAGTACTATCTAGAAATTGCTTTCATCAAGCGACGGAATGCAGAACGGCATTTCTTCAACGAAACATACAAGTTTTTAAGTGCCTTCTTAAGTATTGCATGAAAATTTCGAAAGTCTTCAAGCACCTGGAAGCAAGCTGTAAAGGTTAACGATATCACCACCTCTAGATGGCTCTACGGTATTTTCGTACGATTTTCAATCGGTGATAGTACCAATTTAAGCAAGAGTTAAGACAATGCAGCACAGCCGCATACGACGATGAATACGTTGGGGGATTTGGTGATTCACCACTTTGTGAAATTTTTGCTGAAATTGAAGGGCGGGGGGTGGGGCAAGGGGACAGTTTGCAATTTTGTCCTGGTGTGTTAGAGGGGTGCCCAGTTTCAAATTTGCATGGGCCGCTATTGTCTTTACTACCATGAGTGTATAGACACACTCATGTTACTACGGAACTCCGCATGATATTGCGCATCAATTGGGTGATAAGTCTGTCCTCCTGTCTGGTGTTTTTCAATTTTTGCACGAGGTACAGATGTATGACATGATTTAGATTAGGGGTTTGAATAATATCTCTGTACTGTGTGGTGCAGTGGCAACCCGGCCCACTGCACTGTGACTGAGGTTGGCGCTAATGACCAAGCTGCCGATGCGCCATTAAGCCTCAATTCCCCTCCCCTCCCCCTTCCCACTACGGAACTGCTTTATACGCTATAATAGTATCGAAATTTCATGATTAGTTTAGGGGCCTGGGGTAGTTTCGTTCAAAGATCAGTGTGTACAAAATTTCTCTCCAGAACTTTTCGTAAGACATTGGAAGGTGATATTTTTCACTTGTCACGTGACTCGCATCCTGTCAGTTTGGCCGCCATCTTGTTTTTACCACGATTCATTCAAAATGTGGTAAGTCCGTAACAAATAGACCGATTTGGACGTGCTTAAAATGTTCACAAACGAATTCTCTACAAATAATAGGGCAGTGCCACAACGTTGTATTATTGTCTATAACTCTATGCTGGAGCCAGTAACTGGGATAGATTCAAGGGTCACTGGAGGGGGAAAAGAAGGGTGTCTTACTAAAGACAATGCTGTTAAGAGTGGATTTCTTAGGCCTATAATCCGCGATTTTTGTCGATTTGTTGTCAATTGCTGACATTTTTAAGCAAGTGGAACCTTTATTTTCCAATTACAACCTAGCAGCATAAGGGATTGGAGAAAACAACGTTTTTTTAAGCCTACGAAATCCGCTCTCAAAGCACTACCTTGACTAGAAGTGCCGTTGTTTAACCCTTAATTTTAATCTAGTGCCCCTTGCAGCTATCTTTCTTGTAGCCAATATGACGTCACATGACGCTGCTCTATATGGAAACTACTTTTGACTGATCGTTATAGTTACGGAGCTATACATGTATATACGCAAAACATGCCTTATTTACAACAGTAATCTATGTTTTATTCGTGTAACAATGCTTACAATAATGAACTACACTACATCCCTCATTCGTAGTTTGGGGGATGCGTTTCATTGAACCACTATTTTTGTGTACGTGCTAATTGCGGATGTTTACCATCGCTGTACGTATAGCTGCTTCTAGAATCTTTTCGTTAATTTACATTTTCTGTGAGGTGGGGAAGGATGATATAATGCTTTACGTGAAAAGTCTCTGTTGATATCGTTTTTATTTACTTGACAACTCTGCTTGTCATGCTTTAATAAAAGTCCCTTGCAAATCGCCATTTCCTTTTTACGGCAATCGTTTTTCTCGTCACGTGTACGCCTTGTCGTCTCAAGGGACGCCATAAACTGATAGCGCACGTGCGTCTGCTTGAGTGCCAGGGGCTGGGCTCCACTTCCATCGCTTTGCCAGGTGCTAAGGCATTTTTCTCTTCTTCTGTATACTGGCAAAAACGACGTAGCTTTTTCCCGTGGCAGATGCCAATACTTGGCGACCATGTATACATTCATCTTTGCGTGTTGGAGCCGTACTCGTGTTTCTCTGCTTCTCTGCTACGCAAATATTTTGCCTTGCAAGTTTTCGGGGGCACTTTATAGCTGTGTATTTGGTGATCTTCGAGGAAAGGGTATATATGCAACATGGAAGATGAACAGGATGTTCGATGTGCTGATTTATTGATGTATTTTTGGAGGCAAGCCCTATCCATTTTTATTGCTTCATGCATATAAAGCAGTATCTATTAAACCGACGCAATGCACGCTGGATTCTTGCAGGATTGGGACAGACCTTCCCGTTTCTACATCGTACATGCACCTAGAATGCTGGTTGACCGTCAAACTGGTATAATCAAAGCTGGTCGAAGGTTGTTCACAGGGAATGTGTCGTTGACGGTTAACCAAGATTCGGCGCTTTGCAAATACTTTCTGAGATCTTAAAGCTCTTTTTTTTTTTCTAACATCTGGTGGTCTATTTATTCTTAAAGAAAAGACAAATTTGTTAACAGGTTGAGTTGCGTTATCAAACTGTTACTTATAAATTGTGCTTTTTCCTAAATATTATTCTAAATTGAATTTCTGTTTTGTGACTTTTTAATGTTTTGTCCACCATTGAACTTCCACAACAGGTGAGGTGTGGCATGCAACTCCATAACCTCACCCCATCCGTTGTAGGGGTTGGGGATTGGGAGAATAGTTAAAAGAAGTGTCTTTAATATCTTTCTAAAGGGCTTCCACGCACTGGGCGGCCAGGTCGTGCGGCCAGTGGTTGTCGCAGCCAAGAAACATGACGACGTACCTCGCGGCCTTGTCCGTTTTTCATTGATAATTATCGATCACGTGGTGAAAAATGAACACGGAGCAAGTATGGTCGCCCTGTCGTCGCCCCTGCACGCCATTCGGGATTCCATTGGACGCTCGACCAAGTGCACCTTGCTACATGTACTGTAAGCTTTCTCATTGGCCACAGTGACCTGGCCGCGCAGCTTGGCCACCGTGTGCGCGGGGACCCTAATGCACCTCTCGGCCTTGGCTTTGAAGTAAAATTATGACTATGTTATTTTGATTGATTTTGTGGAACTTGATCCGGCGATATCCGAGCAATACAGAAGAGGACGGATTCATGAGAACGAGATCAGTCTTATTATTAATTTATTCGAGTTGCCAAAACTTCCCATGTATGTCCGTACGGACTGCCGGCAATACTGCCTTTCCCAGGTTCCCATAGTATACGCCAGGGTATGGGGCAAGGTAGCCTAATGGATGGTTAGCACGACCATTTCATGTACAAGAGGTCCTGGGTTCGTTCCTGACCTCAGCCACCCCTGGTATTTTCGGGAAGAGAAGGGCCCTGTGATGCTTCGTGCTCATGTCGATTGTGGCATGTAAAAGATCCTAGGAATTTCCGATGGGAATTACCTAGCAAAATTGTTCCTCTCTCCTTCTGGCGCCATGGCTTCGGCTGGGAGCGTGGCAAACTTACAGTATACGCCAAGGAAGTTCAGGAAGTTTAGATGTTTGTTGTATTATCATCGTTATTGTCTTCATTCCATAACTGTTTTAACCTACGGGGTTTGCAAATTTGCAGAAATGTTCCTGGTTACATTGAAAAACCACAAGTTCATAACGAAAAACTTTCTTATGAACTTGTGGTTTTTCAATGTAACCAGGAACATTTCTGCAAATCTACATCCACACAGCCACAAATTAATTTGTATTAAACTACGGGGTTTGGTTGACAGCACAGCACAACTTGGGGGCCCGTCCATGATTTTTACTCGTCAAACTACGGGAAATTTTTACGACGAAAATTCAGACAATTTTATAACGAAAAAAAATAAAAAGGAACAGGCTTGCCGCCACTTTCTTTATACTCATCAATTTCTGAAATAGAAAACAACGCAGAATAATAGAAGATCTTCATTTGTGAATCTAACTGAAAGTGAGATGCCCCTTTTTTTTTTTAACGTGTTGCCATGTCAACGAAGCAGTAAACATGACTCAAAAACAGGGCTGTTAGTTACTTTGAAGAATCATGTAACAGTAGCTTCTTTATCTCATTCGTATAGTAAACATCACTAATGCCTGACGTTGTTCTGGCCAAAGATGGAGAGTGGGGGGGGGGGGGGGATGAACAATGGGTCGCGTTTTTTTTAGGGGTCATTGGGTCATTAAGTCAAGAGATCTTGACCCAATTTTGACCAAAAAAACTGGGGCCAATGAGTTTCTGTTCCGTTTTACATCTCAAGCTACCTTTTATACACGCCAACTATAAGCTGCACGTGGCTGCGCGTTTACAGGATCTGAAAGTATAATGAAAGTTCTTACGACTACGCAGCTTTACACGTGTTCGACCTTTTTTTAACTTAGCTCGGGGAATGATATTACCGATTTCCTTCAAGATCAAGAACTTGTCGAGAACTTGGTGATGGGAGGATGGATGGAATGGGCGGTTTGGCCTATTTCATCCAGACAGAGCTAGTGCTGAAACAAAATCTAATCGGCAATTTCATTGTTCAAAAAATTGCATGACCAACTTTAATGGTATCGTTTATACCCTTTCACACAAATACAGTTTCTGAAATGCTATACCGTTCAGTTCATCGTACGTAATAATTCCCTTTGAAATGTCATGCAGGTTTGATTTTGATTATTACGGGCACATGGACCTATTTATTTCAACTTACCTCGGTTTTTTATTTATTTTTTTATTTTGTCGATTTATTCTTCCGTTGCAGTCAGGGCCGTAGCCAGCACCCCCGCAACCCCCGCGGGGGTTTTCTTTAGGCTGAGGAGCACGAAGCGCGACGAGGCCTTTATAGTGGACTACGATATTGAGTTTTGTTTAGAAACTCGAGATTATTCCAGAGAGTTAAGTAACGTACAAAGGTGATAAAGGTTTCAAATGAAAGATCATGCTTTCCGAATCATGTAAAAAATCTTAAAATTCCAAACGAAGAAAAATTTAAAGTTCAAAAAATTTCAAAAAGCATGGTTAAAAATTGAAAACTGTCTCGAATAAAGCGAGAGCATGGTTATTTGTTACGCCGCCTGGGAAGACAATTAATTTGTTGGTAAGCGACTTAAAAATAGCAAGTTTCTGAATAAAGCTTACAGTTTGTAATGAGTTAATCATATATGTTTATAACATCAACACAATTTTATGCCAGACATGAAATTGGCTAATTTAGCTTTTAAAAAGTCTGCTTCAGGAGGCCTTTTTGAAATACGGAAACGGTAATCAAGAACAAAAAAAAAAGTGCAGATTGTTAATAAAAAACAAATTTTGATTACTGCATTAAAACGACTTACATGTATTTGGTATTTTGCTTTAGCCCAGGTATGGTTAAATTATGCACGACGAAAGAAAGTAAAATTCACTGGGGAATAGGATTTTTGTTTGTGTGTGGGGGGGGGGGGGGACGGAATTAATTTGAATTCTGGTGCGGGGTTTTTTAAAAAATTCCTGGCTACGGCCCTGGTTGCAGTCAAATAATTTTCCGTGGAAAGAGGATATGCATATCGCCGTAACCCAGAGATTTGTGCGTGTTGTATGTAGGTGGGTGGCTTGAGCTGCGTTTGGGGGTCTATCATATTATGACAAAAAAGAGTGCGGCGCGGGTTATATTTCTCATCCGCATGGGGGAAGAAGTGAATGATGGGTCTTGAAGGAGGCCGGCGGCAAAGCGTTTCGTCGTTATCGTCCAAAAATGGGGGGTTTTGAGTTGGTTTCCGTGTCAGCGTTTCGCCCTTTTGTCGTGGAATTGCAAAAGGTGAGTTGGTCGCTTCTGATTTCTTCCTCCCCGGCTTTTTTTTTCTCCCTCGTCGCTCGTTCTTTCCTCCCTTCCCTCCCCCGCACATCCAGTCCCGGCTATTCTTGGCGGAATGGCTCGTTGCAACCCCTCTGATATCATCGCCAAATGGGCCAGACCAAAAGTCCGAAATTGCCTTCCTTTGCTTGTTCTGATAGCCCCAAACGCCCTTACCGGCCAGCCACAAATGACGTCACTTTGCACTTCTGTTAGCTTACCCAGTTTGGAAACTATTATAAGAAAAATCGGATCTCGGGAAGTGGGAAGAACAAATTGGCAGAGCTCGAGCCACTTACTTAGGAAAGCTGATCTGGTCAGTGGAACAAAAGTAAACCCTGGCTAACTGCCAGGATGTAGGGTGAGAGTCTCATTCAGCTACTGTGGAATCTATGCTGAACAATACCTCAGCCCTTAAAGGTGCCTAGTCACTGAATGACAGCTTGTAGCATCTAGCGCCCTCTACCATTATTGAGTTCTATGTAGCACTTCATTTCAACACACGAAGGAATGCGCAAAGAAATTTCTTTTTACACAACAAACCAGCCACGTGACTCCTGAATTATTGAATGCAAAGTTGGTGCGTCCACGTGCACCAGGGAGCAAGCGGTCAAGGTTAACGATATCACTGTCACTATAGACGGCGCCCATCTAGCGGTTCAAAACGGTCGATGTATATAGAAAAAACCGACCGTGATGTCGTTAGGCTTAACTTTACCGCTTGCGTCCTGGTGCACGTGGGCGGACCAACTTTACACTCAGTAATTAAGGAGGCACGTGGCTTGTTTGTTGTGCAAAAAGAAATTTATTTATGTGTTCCTTCGCCTGTTGAAAGTAAGGACTAGACATAACTAGATAACGGCAAATGACTATAGATGCTGCAGCTTGTCATTTGGTGGCAATCCCCCTTTAATCAAACACCCGTCGTAGCGTCCCGGAACTGCAGTGAAGACCCGTGCGTGGTCATCTGAACGAAAAAGACGTCACTCGTTTACTATGGTAACCTCCAGGTTTTCACTGCCGTTTCCGAGGGCTCAATGGGTGTTTGTATCTTCCCCCATTCATTTCGAGTCGTCCCTTCCCTAACTTTTTTACTTCTAAAACGTCTAGAAAGGTTTACATTTTAACCAGTAGCGTATACACGAACACGTTTGCTTTATTCAGATGATGTAAGGGCCAATAAAAGAGATTAAAATAAAAAAATACCTTTTTCGTATCCATGCAGCAAAGGCGCTGCCAAGCGGATGGAAGCAAGCATAACACAGTGGTCTTGGCGGTTGGCTCCAGTCTAACTGATTACTGGATGTCGATTTTAACCTCGCCCCCCGGTACCCCCCCCCCCCCGGTTTGTATATACAATGTTCGATCGCTGGTCTTCGATCGACCATTTGGACGTCGATCACATGCCCTTTCGATCACTTGTCCTGCCATCATATGTCCTGTCGATCACATGTCCATGTTGATCATTTGGCTGTCGATCACCTGGTGTCGACCAGTTGTCCGTCGATCAGCTGGGTGTCGGATCACTTGTCCATGAACCGATCAAATTCGACCAAGGACTTGAAATAAATGATCCAACAGTTATCTGATGTTGAAAATGTATCCACATTATAATAAGGGAAGTACGTGCAGGCAGGAAATAGCAACGTCCATAGCATTGTTGTCAACTTGTCATCCGTTTGTTTGAGCAACAATCATCCAGCTGCTTTCCGTACAGAATCGTCCGCTGGTTTAGGCAACAATAAACCGAAGGAAGGATTATTTGACGCCATTTAATAACAAATTCATCTAGTAGAAACGTGAGAATATAAGCATTTATTGGTTTTATTAATGAGATGGAAATAAGGGCTTTGGGCTTAATATGAATATAAAGAGTATGAATAAGCTCTCCATTCCCCAATTGTTATTCAGAAATCCAGTCACCAGTCTCCAGTTTTTACTCAGAAATCTGATGTTTCCCACAATCATCAAAAGTTATTTAAAATCAAAGTAGAATTTACGATGTGACTTCTTACCATGTCCTGGGATTCTTACCATGGGATTCTGTCGTAGGATTCTGTCCTGGGATTCTGTCCTGGGATTCTTACCATGTCCTGGGATGAGTAATTTTCTTTTTGGAAGGGCATAACTGGACATCCTGTACCACGTCCTGTGGACAAACTTAACATCTTGTAACAACGTAATAAATAAAAACAACGCAACAAGTAAATCAATTTTTCAAAAAGCACTTTAAACATCACCCATTACCAACTTGACCTACTATTGTGCAATAAATGATAACACTTCTGATTAGTAAGAGGATAGGTTTTTGTCCTGGTTTCAAGTCTCAGTCGGGCAGACCTTTTTTTTTTGATTTCTTAAGTTCTTGAGTTCTTAAGTGCGTATCAAATGAATACAGATGCAAACCTATTTACGTTGCCTTTTGGACTTAAACACTAGACTGCCTGTGAGCCTGGAATTGAACTCACGGCCTTTGAAACCAAATGCCGAAATCTTACCTTTGAGCCTTGGCCGTGTCGGTATGGCTCAGCGGTTGGACCTCGGCAATTGGTTTCAAAGGTCGTTGGTTAAATGCCCCGCTCAGTCAGACTAACATTTAAGTTCCAAAAGGAAGCGTGAATAGGTTTGCATCCTTATTTATTTAAACCCTTCTCGAGCCCATTTGGCTTTCAGTCCTGTTTCACCATTAGTGAAAAAAATGTCCCGTTTCATCAGCTAGTGGAGGATGTGGCCATAGTGATTAAGGCGCTATGCAAGTGATCTGGGGGCGAACTGGGTATCCGGTTCGAATCCGGGTCATGCCACTCCTACGAAACGTAAGTGCATAAAGGTGGCTTACTGAACTACGTTATTTCTAGTGTATGATTTTCGCTGTTGGCTTATTTTCAATTTTCCTTCATCATTAGTGCATATCCTCACAATACCACTTGGAAATGCCATCTTGTCCGGGAAATATTTCTGTTCCAATGATTATTACGATATACTATCTTATCGTTGCTACCAATAAATAATTCCACTAATCCTCGGAACAACTTACAGGGTTCCTAAAAATCCTACTTCTTCTTTTTAGCGAATATGGAGCTCTTAGATTTTTATTTCTCAATTTGCCTATTGTACAAGAAATGGTGAGGCTGCCAAACTTTCAGAATTATTGGATAAAACTTGCACTAAATTACGTATGGAACTAAATGTGACGTCATATTTTTTTAACCAAGGAAACGTGTTTTCAATAACGTTTTCCAATCTTAGAAGCAGACTGAAAAAAATTCTAATGGCAGTTTGGAAAATTAGCAGTTTTCCCATATTATTTTCTCTTTCATCGATCGCGTAGGTGAAGGGTGGGGGGGAGTTCGATGCTCGTGTTTGTGACACCCTTTTCTAGAGAAATGGTGCAATTGACAGGCGAGTGAAGGGAATTCAAAACTGTCCAAATTTGTTTGACAGTCATTTACTTGCCTCCCACCTGTATTCAATTCATTTAATTTCGAGCATCTTTAGCCAATTTCAATTCTCTTATTCAACGGGATGTTCACAAATGACTTTTTTTAATAACCAAATCAAGTTGACTTAAATAAAATGAGCGTCATTGCATCAAAGAAAAAAAAAGCTGTCTTAAATTTAGCCGCAAGGACGACTGAAGACAAGGGAACACACACAGAAGCTTGCACTGAAGTACAAAATTAGATTTTGTAAATGCGAAATATGCCGATGGTCTGCATTTGTTGCATTCAACTTAGTGAATTGCTTTGATCTGATGCCAAACGTAAAAATAAAAAAAAAATTAAATGGCTAACGTGTAATTGTAATTAAAGTACGAGTCTGTTTTTCCAGCTACTTAGTAAGTAGTTAACAAACTGTGGCAACCCACATCATGTCTTTAGATAACGATTTCAACTTACTCGTTGCGACATAGTCCAACCGTAGGTCAATTTAAATATTTCACGAGGAAAAATTCGAGCAAAATATCAGTTAGACGATGGCGTTCGGCAACAATAAGGTAAGACTTTCGGTGTGGCGAAGCCACGAGGGCAATAAAGCGAAAGTCTTACCGCATTGTTGCCAAACGCTATCGTCTAACATAGTTGTACAACGACGAGTTGAATCTTTAGTGAACAAGCCATTGTTGCAATACAGCGACTGTGTTAGCACATTGTTGCTGAACCATCTTCAAACGTATTTATGCAACAACGGTTTGCATTGTTAGCCACCGAGCAATTGTTGGGGTACTATAACGAGCCATTGTTGGCGTAGTATAACGAGCCATTGTTGGCGGGAATGTTCTTTGCTGCAACTCAGTTTTTAAAACTCAATAACAACAATAAATGTCTGATTTGTTTATTTTAATCAATTTCAACTCTTTTCTTTGGGTCATTCTTCAGCTGTAGTAAATGTATTATTTTGGAAACATTGATACGTAAACATTGATACGTAAACATTGATACGTAAACA
>JAHWFP010191511.1:0-12251 GCA_023313725.1 Lithobius niger
AAAAAAAACTGGTGTGGAAAATTATTCTTTTGTTTTCTGCGCGGTTTTCTGTGGAACAATTTTGTTTAAGGAAAAATGTATTGGGTTGATTATGAATGACAGACAATCCGAAAAGCATCGAAGGCGGGCGGTGAATGGAGGAGAAGCGTGACAAGCCCCTGTGAGCCGTGTTTTGACAGAGACTGCAATTTCACAAATTGCGTCTCAAACTCGCAGGGCATTTCATTTTGCGTTGAGACGATGATGAATTGTAATGTGAAGTCTTCCTGCGCCGAGCTTGCTATATCATTGCGAGAGATTAAATAAGCCCTTCGTTATTAACAGGAAACGACCAGAATCGATTGCCTTTGGCTGGCTGGATGTTCGTTTTGACCCATCTGTTTGCTTGCGCGCCTGCCTTGCTTGATGTTATTGCAAAAGGTTGTTTTCGGTTGAGTAGCAAATAAATAACGGAAAAGTTCAGGTGTTTGGTTTTAAGTAGACACGTGGTGCGAACAGAAAGACGGGAAGCTCCTGCTTTTTATTGAACCTGTTTTTATTGCGTCAAGTTTCTGTTTTTCTTTTGGACCTATTTGAAACTTAGAACTATGGCGGTGTCTGGTCACCTTAAGAACCGTTAACTTCCGCTTTTCGTCAGTGAAAACTTTCTTCGCAAATGCTTGGTAAAAGCCTGTGGCTGGGTGTAGTCGCCCCATCCGACACTTATCTCTGCCCTTTTGCTTCTGCGATAAATTATTATTATTAAAAAAATCGGAAAAAGTCTGGGGAAAAAGTCCGAGGGAAACAAGCGTTATTAAAATTGTTTCCCTGATGAAATTCGTATTCTGCCTGGTGAAATTCGAGGCAAGACAACTGGCCTAACCAAACCTAACTTAACTTATAGTAATAACATAACAACAAAGTAAAAACGACTAAATATTTTTTTTTCTCACCCAGATATTTTCTTCGTAGAAATGTTTTCCCCGGTTCTTTTGCTCCTGGATCTTTTCTGCTCGGAATGTTTGCGCACAAACCGTTCATCACCACTTTCTTACTATCTGCAAAATACTTCCCTTTAGTATTAGCTTAAATCGCTTTTAATGCTCTCAAATTGCCCAAATTTAAACACCATTTAAATGTAAACAAGCTTGCTTGGCTTTCCCACCAAATGGCTCTACTCATGCTACCCTCGTAGCTAGAGCCGCCATATTGCCCACTATCGCTTTGGGCATCAATTCGGCAAGTTGATGTTTTGGTCTGTCGGGTTTTTTTTTTAAAGGTAAGTATTTTAGGATAGTAAAAACTAATTTTAGAATTATAAAATTCCGTTTTTTCCGGGTACTTTTTTCCCTCGGATGTTTTTACTGCAGCCTTTCATTCCCTACATTTTTTTTTGTTTTCACCCACCAGCTAGATAATAGTACGTTCAGCAGGTTCCATTCCATATTCTGGGAGGTCCCTGGAATAAAGGACAGCGATGGGACAACCAGAGTCGTGGCAGGGTCTTGGTTTTGCACGTGCTGCAATGCTGGAGATGGAGACGGACGATGAACACGGCGACGGTTTGGTGCGAAGCGGCCTGAAGACTTGACTTGATGGGGCCGGACTTGGACATAACATTACCAATTTTTGCAATGGTTACTGTGTATAACCTGGTCGTGATGGGTGATGGTGAAATTATTTTTTGTTTGATGCACGTTAATTGAACGGAGCTTTATCAGCAACTGCAAAGGGGAACCTGCCAAAGTCCTTGTCAGGCTTATTCCTTGTGTGGTAGATGTAGAAACTAATTCTGGGTATGCTAGTCTAGTGTGGTCCCCATCGCCTTTAAAAGATATCGACGTAATTGAATCTATCCAGTGTAGGTTATCGCCTGATTCCCGAGAGCTAAGAACTAACAATGGCGAGGGCCACAGGCCCGAGCTATTGTTAGTTCTTTGCACGAGGGAAGCGATAAGTACCGATGTCCTCATATCTGCCCGACAATGAAGAAGCACGCGACGCCAATAATGATGTAGTGCACGGAGTAGTCCAATAATGCAAGGCGGAAAGGGAAAAGAAAGCGTTTTCTTTTGCGTATAGTGTTCTATTATGGCTTCTGAATTGGTATTCGAGAATTTGATTGATTTGTCGATTGATGGAAATCATTTCGAAAGAGATTACGAAATTATAATGTTGAAGATGGTCGTGTCGGAGGTCGGTGCGCAAGGACGTTCGTACCGTTGGGGCTATTGGGGCTGAAAGGCTTTCTCCCCCCCCCCCCCCCTTTCCCTTTTTCTTTGCCTTCTTGCCCTTTTGGTAGACAGAATCATGAAGAAAATCTAACAAAGGCTTTTTCTATGATCCGTAATACCGATTAGGCCAAAATAAGGCACGTCCCAAAAAAAAAGTCTTCGAAAAAGCAACCCCACCTTTTTGTTTTGTTTTGTTTGCTGTTCAGCGAGCGCCCTTGTCACTGCGTCCGAAATTTAAATGGAAACAAACCATCCCCCACTAGCAAACAAAAATATACCGCCGAAACTATAGATTTTAAAGAAAGTTTTAAAGGAGTAACTTTAAATTTTCACAATGGGTGTCATAATTGTAATGAATTTTAATGTTTGAAATGTTACAACATTGCCTGTTTTTAGTATTTATTATGGTGAAAAATAACTTGCCGTTTAGAAAGTAAATTAAATTTACACAATGGGACGTGTAACACGGTTTCGTTGAAAAAATAATGGAGTGCTGAGCCAGCACCGGTGCAGAGAACAGCCCTAGTTCATTGTTGTCCTGCATCGCTGTATTGTAATCGAATGAATGAATGAATGAATAGTTTATTCGGGGCCTGGGCCCGAAGCCATGCACCCTACTACAAAAGCTAGTCAACACCAGCCTTCCACACTACAACAATCAACCAACACATGACAACCTATGTAAGCAATGCATTACGGAATGGAGCAGAGCACAGGAGGGAAATGCAAACGGGAGCGCGGGGGGTCACAATCGTACACTGGATCTCAAAACATAGGAGATGACTGCTCTTAGCCGCACTGTCGTAAGCCCCCGTTCATTGTTGTGTTCCTGCATCCTTGTATTGTACAAGAGGGCTGAGATGCGGAGGGTCCTTTTAGACTATTTGGAGGTTAGTCATACTGCCCGCGCTATGTTGGGAGCTCCTGGTCTTGCCTCCGCCCTCTTAGCAAAAATGGTTTCCCTCTCTCGTCGTGAGGTCTCGGTAGTGTGCCCGTTCAGTCCATGGGTGTGGTGTCCTCGCCTGTTGCCGGTGCTTTTTGAGAAGGCGTGTGAAGGAGGTGTTGGTGCAGGGTTGTGTGAGGGGTGCTGCGATGCCTTCTTCATCCCTGGTTCTGGTGCTGGTGGAGAAGGTGTAGCTATCCCGACTCTTAAGATAGCGCGTGTGTTCCGGCTGTCTCATGTGTCATCTAGCACCATGTGCGAGTTGTGCGGAATATCCGTAGCCATTGATGAGATTCTTGAGCTGGGGCTGTGATCTGTACGGACTCTATGCCTGCTTTGGCAACTCTGCGTAAAGCCGTGGCTTCTTTGGATATGGTTGACCCCTTGATCTTCTCAAGTTGCAAGAAGCTGTGGATAGCACTTTCATGTGGCGTTCTGGGCTTTCGGTGGGTACGGGGGCCATGCTGGCCATGCGGGCAATGAGTAAGCTGATGGTCTATCCAGGATGGCTCTAGATGCAGTTGTTGAGACCATGCGGATTGTGTGATCGCCTTAGTCGGGGCGTGGCATAGGGGCTTCTGAATTTCTGAAGGTCTGGAACGATGAGTGGAGCTGTGCTGAAACTGGAAGGAGCCTGTTTGAGGTACACCCCACCTGTTGCCGGATATCTTGGAAAGCTTCACGAGACCGAATGCACAGATTCTGTCCCGTCTGCATAATGGGCACTCCCTCCTGCGTGCTCATCAGTTTTGGTTAGGGTGGGTGGATTCCCCTCTCTGTAGCTCTGTAGAGTCTGCTTGGTGATCATTTTCTGCTCGAGTGTAAAATTTATGAGAAGCAACGCAGAGCTGCCAGCTCAGCCGACACTTGCCAGCCTCCTGTCCTGCTCTAGTGCTACAGTGTGTCTACTGCGGAGAGTCGTTTGCTTTGTAAAAGAGACGGGTGTCAGACTATGACCGAATGAGCTTGGCCCCTCCCTCCTTCTCTTTCTCCTTCGGCTGTGGTTGCTGAGCTGTAGCTGGGCTAAGTGAATTAGTTTGACTAAGTGTGTGTAATGGTACACTAGTGTGTGTAATGGTAATGCGTTGGTAATGATACATTGGTGTATTAGTATGTAATGGTGATGGTACATTGGAATATCGTGGTATTGATTTTAGCAAGGAGCGCATGACTGCGGGTCAAGTTCCCTGGGTAAATAAAATCAAACTAAATCAGGTGCAGATATCGGAAGAAAAATGTAGATTCACTAAGGGCATCCTGGGCTTGTGAGACCACTCATACAACGAGTAGTCATACTCCCTCGAATTGCAAAGGTTGCAGGCCGATCTTGTTGCAATGCTCAAAATTCTTCATGGTTATCTTGCTGCTAACTTGCCTTTTTTTCGACTATAGTCCCGTGAGGACAACTAGAGGGTACTATTCGAAGCTAGCTGTCCCTACCATCTGAATACAGTGCAGGCAGGCTTTCATTGCAGTAAAGGTGTATCGCCATATCACCAACGTCGGCGATCACCACATGCTTTCTAATGCTGTTGCACAGCTCGAAACGTGGTCTTCCAGCTGACACTTACCCCTCGCTGATTCCAAATGCTCGACTTTCCACACTGGGAACAAAACTCCGTGTTATGACTATTTTCTAAACGATAGAACCCTAAAGGACGTTTTTAACGTCAAGGTTTTGGGTGTATGGTGTTCATGTGACGTACAAATGACCACGCATTGCAATCACATTGTTAATTCTTGTTGCGAGACAGAGAGCGCCGATGCTTAAGCGTAGTTTCCTTTCTGGTGACCACCTTGCTTTAGTGTGGGCTTTCAAAGTTTTTATTAGGCCACTTTTGGAGTACGCCGGCCCAGTTTAGGCACCACATCGCATCTAGGGTGTGGATCTGGTGGATTTGACACTAAGTGTCGTCCAGGTATACGACATGAAGCCTATGCTGAGCGCATTAAACTGCTAAACTTAGAATCTTTTGTAATGCGTAGATTGAGATTGATTTCTTCTTTACTTACTCCTTGCTGCAAGGCTTGGTTGATCTTAAATATGACAGTTTTTCTACCATTACTGTAGAGGCTATCCTCTGAAACTTGTTGTGGAGTGGTCGAAATTGGGCTGTCAAAAATCTGTTGTGTCTCCGTGTCCTTGATCCCTGTCAACAATGTATCCCCTCTTGTTGTGTTGCGACCTAATGCCGCTACCCGTTCAGGCTTCCATGTTGCTTTTTGGATGTAGACGGTCATAACGTGGTAATAAGTGAAGATTCGGATAGACGTCATTCCTGGGTTAGGCCTAAGTGTGCATATGAAGTCAATATCAGTAAACAATAGGGACATTCTGCATATTGAGAGTAGAATGTACAATGACCACTGCCCAGGGAGAGTTGAATTGTGTGAACTGAGGAAAGTTATAAATCTGTGAACTGTGAGTTGACCCCGTTGACCACAAAGAAGTTAGAATGTTCAGTGAATACATTTTCTTTGTAGCCTGAAGCTAGTAATATTAATGCTTAGAATAAATATGTATGAATGGAGAAAGCCCCAAGATCTATGAAAAACCCAAACACGTCGTCCATGAGTTTACAAAATATCAACGTCCACTGCATCTTCCTGTTTTGGCATTGACCAATGCCAATGATAAATCCGAGACACGACTGGGTCACCATTAGACCGATTCCCCCTCAATTTGGTAGCATTGTGGTTACCTGGGAGAAGTTGGTAGCTCTTTTGGACGACGTTTCTGCTATGTGGTTTTTGGGCATTTCTACGCATAGGACAGCGACAGAATACCAGCGATCGTCATTGACCAATTTATGTCATCATCTACCCTATTTCCTTTTTCCCACAGTAGTTGACGGAGACCGAGGACCAAACCGAGACAGTCAGCGAGACTAGCCACTACACGATTAGTTATAACTGTTTCCACGAACCCTGATCAATGCCGAGTGTTCAGCTCTTTCCCCCCTTCCACATATAAAGGAGTTCTGCACTTAAATGAGAATAACTATGAAGTCCGGACCAAGCATGAAGTGTGGCCATGCACCTCGTAATAATCTTCGCACACAAGCTTGCGAACTCTGATGAAGGTTTTCACTCCCCCCAGAATTGTCACACCCCTGCGGCTCCCCTACTTCAGCCTGAAATATCTCTAGATGTGCGTTAGTATGTATGAATACAAGGTAATCAGCTCCAGCGTCATGGAAGAGATCGTGTTGCAGCTTTATCTTTATTGAGCTTATAAGCCTGAATGCCACATGCTCACTCTAGCCTACTTAACAGCTAACTTACTCTACCCCGTACAGACCATAACAAAACACAAGAAGCCTCCAGTGGCACTTGCACAAACAAGGGAGAGGCACCGAACCACCGAAAGTCACTGACAAGGCGCCACTGTGACGTCACTGGACAAACCGGCCAGTGGCCTTGCAGCTCCAACAAATCCCAACAATCGGCAGGTGTCTGGCTCAACAGGTTGACTCCAGTAGTGAAGAATATTACGCCCACAGCTTATCCCTAGTGGGCACCCGATCATCCGAGGCATCAGACTGTACCCCAACTCTTTGTGCTAATTATAGACATGTACCTTCAGACGAGGCCAGATCTACCTTCCCGAAGCTAAGTAGAAATAGTAATGTTCATGTTCCCTAAGTTTGGTTTAGACTCGTTTGCTACAGTCACAGTTATGCATGACTGTGGCAAACAGGATGATCGTACATTGTGTGTAAAACTGTCAGGGTTAAACTTGCTGCAGACAGGTCTTTCGTTGAGGGGAAGCTTGTGAGGAGTCTATGCATTATGGCAGTAAGAAAGGAGGTAGGTCTTTTGGATTAGCCATAACTTTAGAATATGTAGTTGAAATTCCCCAAGGTTATAATAACCTGACTTCCGCCTCCAGCTTGATTGAATACAATTTTAACGGGAACATGCGCCACATTGGGATTTTATTTCAGACAACACCAGCACCCCTATAGGCTTGCTTTGTTTACTAACAGAGTAAATCACTTACAAGACATTGACGTTATTTTATTAACTGAGCTTGATTCAGCTTTTGATTTTCCTCGCCATGAGCCTTATTTTTCGAATGTGTCCCTTTTTGTGAACTAGGCCCATGGTTTAACCTTCCCCCCACGCTTAGAAAAGTGAACCCGTTGCTTTCCAGCCATGTTACCCTGTATGTCCTAACTTATTATGTGAGCCCACTTTAATACCACGTGATCCTAATGCTTTGATGAGCGATATTGTTGATTGTTTTGCTAATCGTTCTGGGATGATGTTTCTCTCCCGTAGCTATCTCCTTTAAGCCCATGGGGTGTTACAGGGAAAGTAATACACAGTATCCTTGTATGGATTATCTCGCTTCGACAGAAAATCCAGCCCCTAATTATTCTGAAACTCTTTAGCTTACCTACCTTGAAAACATGTACCCACGTTGCCGTAATTTTTATGACGTATACTTTAGATGGGAAAGTGAGTCCTTGCTTAGATGGGAATTATGACGGGCATGTAGATATTTCTGGGCCTGGCGATGTGGAGTTACTCTCGGAAGTGACACTTTAGGGGAAAGGTTGGGGCATGTTGCACATACCCGTCTACAACATATGTTTAATTTAGGAGTATTTCATGCTCCTAGGGTAACGGGATGACCATATAATATGCGCCATACATGTTTGGCGGCTAAGGAAAAGCGTTTGTCACATAAGCCTGTTGGAACTATCAATGTACCCGCCATCTTAAATTTTTGGTCATGCAATCTGACGGGTCCTTCAGCGCCCTCCATCGCACATTATATAACACAGTCGACACACACTCCCGTCGGAAATTTACGCATGTTCTAAAAGAGAACAGAGAAGTCTGAGTATGTGACATTCTGATAGAGGAAATCCTTCAGCAGCAGATCCGAACCAGCCATCGCTCGGGAACATTACTTACGGACCATGGTTTGAAATTTTCGTCAAAAAGGCTCCATGATTTCCTCCATCAGAATGGAACTGAGCACTTCAGGAGTGCTGTTCACGTACCTCAGAACGACTCTGTGGCAGAGCGAAATATGGATAGTCTTAAGGACCTTACTAGGTGTTTATTGAAAGGGGCTAATCATCCCTGTGCTTTCTGGCTCTGGCATGTCTTGCCACTTCACGTATCCCTAATGTGTTGGACTCTGCCACTTTGCCAAAAGGCAAGTTACCTTATGAGGTTTGGAGTTTGCCAAAGCCATCTATTAGAGTGTTAAGACGTTTTGGTGTTGGGCGTATATCTTTGCACATCCTACACAGAGCAGGCACAAGTATGCTCCTGCTGCAAAGCCTGGTGTTTACGTGAGCTTTGACAGCAATCCGCCGACACATAAAACCTTCGGACCGACGACTGCTAGATGACTGTGTCATACAATGTACGTTATGTGGAGAAAGTGAAGGGTGGTGTTAATTTGGCAGGGGTGGTTATGAAGGTTGTGATGATTATGATGATAATGCTGTCCTCCTGGAATCGGAGAGTTCGGACAAATATGACGTAACTCCCACTGCTCCTCTTGCGCTCACACCCGCTCCGTTGCCCCTTGTTGTTTAGCCAGCAGTGTTGTCAGCTGTTCCCTTGGTGGTGGAGACTTCTCCTGATGTTGGTGTTGTTGAACTCGGGAAATCTTTGAGTGTTGATTCTAGAGTATCAGTCGAGCCTTCTCCTGATGTTGGTGTTGTTGAACTCGGGAAATCTTTGAGTGTTGATTCTAGAGTATCAGTCGAGCCTTCTCCTGATGTTGGTGTTGTTGAACTCGGGAAGTCTTTGAGTGTTGATTCTAGAGTATCAGTTGAGCCTTCTCCTGATGTTGGTGTTGTTGAACTCGGGAAATCTTTGAGTGTTGATTCTAGAGTATCAGTCGAGCCTTCTCCTGGTGTTGGTGTTGTTGAACTCGGGAAATCTCTGAGTTTTGATTCTAGAGTATCAGTCGAGCCTTATCCTGATGTTGGTGTTGTTGAACTCGGGAAATCTTTTGACTGTTGATTCTAGAGTATCAGTCGAGCCTTCTCCTGATGTTGGTGTTGTTGAACTCGGGAAATCTTTGAGTGTTGATTCTAGAGTCGAGCCGGTTTCTGGGTTCGTAACTGTACCGGTGTCTGGGGTTAATTCACTGCCTTCTACTAGTGAGGGCGTAAGTGGAACTAAGAAGGATGGCGTGGGGTTCGGACCTCCAGGAGGGGCCAAATTGTGTCAAGAAAAGGACTCTATAGAGGTGCATTTAATGCACATGGCTTTACGCAGGTCTCTACATTTGTAGGATCTTCCGCCTGAGTTTGAGGGGTCGTACTAGCTTGAAACTGTTGTGATGGATGTGACTTAATGCTTTTTTTTATATGCTTACACATTCCTCTACTTAACTTTTAACTTTTAACGGTGACTTTTTATATGTGAGCTATTTAGTTCCCCGTTTTTTTTAGCTTTATCCGGCTTCAAAGGATCTGTTCTTTGTTCTTTACGAACTGTATGCATGTTGATTACCTCAAATTCCTCAATTTATTACCCATTCGAGTTTTTTCTACTTGTTTTAATGCTTTCCATATGTAGTCTCAAAGTTTGAGGTCCGATGTGAACATAAGCCGCTCTCCGACTGCCTCGTTAGTCTGTGTAACGTTGGGGGGGGGGGAGTACAGCATCATTATAATTTCAGAGGGTCTATTGCACGATATTTCTCATGTTTTTTGGGTGAAATGTGAATGTGCGGGTTTACCTAATCGTTTTGGGGCTCGCATTGTTCGGCTCCCTTGTTTTTGCATGGTGGTTGGGTGGAAACTTGCTGGAAAGAAGTTTCGTGCTAAAACACAAACTATAGGGCAGTGACACGACGTAGTATTATTGTGTATAACTCTATGTTGGAGCCTTAATGGGTTAGTTGCAAGGGTCACTGCAGAGAGAAACAGATGGGCGTCATACTGAAGCCGATGCTGTGAAGAGTGATTTCTTAGACCTAAAACGCGCGATTTTTGTTGTTGGAGAAAACAACGTTATTTTATGCCAAAGAAATCCGTACTTCCGTTGTTTTTCCCTCCATTTTTATGTAGTGCACCTTGTAGTTATGCCCTCCAAAACCCATACTGGTGCCAATATGGCGGCAAATGTCACTGCTCTACAGAATCCGTAAAAACACGAGTGGCATTCGGCGTGAGAATTTTGTTTTCTTTCCGCAAAACTATTCTTGGAATTAATTTTGATTTACGGTTTCTGTTTCGATTTACGATGTCGAAATCGGGACTAGAAATTGGTATTAGGGAGACGATTCACGACGGAGACGTCACTGTCCTAACATGGACATAAAAGAGGAATGAAATCAAACCACCTCCTCTAGTTGAGATATACTGTATAGATCTGAGATGAGTAAAGCTTCGATTTATATAATTAATGAGTCGAAAAGTGATCTTTACAGTGTAAGCCGAGTATGGCGCTCGTTTTGCGGCAAGAAAACACAAATTGTAGATAAACGTGCAGGGGCATACTGGGACGCCATTTAGGCCCGGGAAATGGTTAACTTAGGTTCCTCCCTTGTAGCATTTCGTAAACATCAGTCATAATGAAAAAAATTCAATAGGCCCCGGGCAGGCTCTCGGAGAATAGGGCAGTGACACGACGTAGTATTATTGTGTATAACTCTATGGAGGAGCCAGTAACTGGGTTAGCTGCAAGGAGCACTGGAGGGAGAAAGGAAGATCGTCTTATTGAAGCCAATGCTATTAGCGTAGATTTCCTAAGCCTATAACGCGCGATTTTTGTTGTTGGAGAAAACAACGTTCTTTTAAGCCTAAGAACTCCGCTCTCAAAGCACTGTCTTGACTAGAAGTACCGTTTTTTCCGTTACATTTTGATCTAGTGCACCTTGTAGCTATTACCTCCAAATGGTGTCTCATAGACAATACGACGTCACTTGACGCTGCTCTATAGGCCCCACAGGAAACCTCCCGTTTTCCCGTACGGCCAGTACGTCCCTGCAATATGCCAGAAATGAATAAGAAGCTCCTTTTGCTGCTTCGCACTACCCGTTGCTACAAAAAAAAACTACTACTAATAATAATAAGTACTATAAAAAAAGAGAAAAAACAAGCCAAACAGCGAAAATCATACACTAGAAATAAAGTAGTACAGTAAGCCACCTTCATGCACTTACGATTCGTCTGAGAGTGACACGAACCGGATTAGAACTGGCTACCCAATTCGTCCCCAGTTCACTGGCATAGCGCATTTATTGCCATGGCCACTCCTCCACTGGCTTAAGAGCGCTTTGCCAGTGAACTGGGGATGAATTGGGTAGCCAGTTCGAATCCTGGTCATGCCACTCTGCTGAAACGTGAGTGTATAAAGGTGGCTTACTGTACTACGTTATTTCTAGTGAATGATTTTCGCTGTTTGGCTTGCTTTCCTCTTTCCTTTTTATAATTTACAGAGATTTGTGTTACTAGTACATATAAGTAATAGTTATTGGTTAAAATCGAGCGGTTATCGAATTTTAACCAACGGGTGCGAATATTGACTGGCTCGAGTATGCAAATAGGTCGAGGGCAGAGCCCGAGACCATTTGTATACGATAGCCGGACAATAATCGCACCCGTTGGTTAAAAATCGATAACTGCTCGATTTAAACAATAAATTGTTTATATCACGGTTGGGACCTCAAGCTAATCCTTAGTTAATTAGAACGTTTTGTGTTTGTGAAAATTGCTTCAAGAAATACGCTAATACCTTATGTCAAATGAATGAAGGTCATTCCATTTTAGTTTGTGGAGCGGGAGGTAGGTGTTAGACGGACGATTCCTTTGGCAGGTAGGCAGACTGTGGGTTACACTCAAGTTTGTGGAATGTGGGGGTTGGGGGGAGTTGACGACGCGTTGTTTCGCAAGGTTTGGCTGGTAAGCTAGCTCGCTCGCTCTGTTCGGAGAATAAACTACGATATGTGAGGAAGCAGGGATAGAAGGACATTGTGCCGATATTCTGGCAAGTTACGGTAAGTAATTCTTTTTGCGCGTTTGTAGTTTGAGAACTGTTTCAAATCACCGGTAATAGCCTAATAGGTGTATCGGTAGGAATGAAGGTTATTCCATTTTAGGTTGTGGAGGGGG
>JAHWFP010191511.1:12351-38166 GCA_023313725.1 Lithobius niger
CAGCCAGACGTGTGAGCGTTAGCAGGTAAAGGATTTCATTTGGGATATCCCAGCAAGTTAAGTAATTCCTTTTGTACGTTTTCATTGCGTTACGGTTTTCGACGCTGTATAATTTTGGTTGTGGTGTTATCGTTCCCGTCGTGTGATCCGGAAGTGTCAAAAGTGTTGAGTTATCGGCAAAAGTGTAAAAGTGTGGGGTAACTTGATAACCCACACTTTATGCGATGACGCACACTTCCGCTCACGGTTAACGGGATTTAACCTACGGAAATTTAGCATGGCGTTGAGTTAGCGTGACGTCACAGCCGTGGTTTAATAGATATTATAGATTAATTCTTACTGGTTCCCACATATTGCGCAAGGTGCAATATTTTTTCTATTAATTTTGCCAATGCAAGGGACATTTTCTTTAACAAAATTTGCTTAATAAATGGATGTGGGTTTCACTAAACACTCACTTCGTTAATTTTATTTCTTGAACTCTTAGTCTCGTCGTAAAAAGTTTACAAACATGGAACTTCGTGAAATCCATCGCAGTTTCCTGGTTAGTGATGTTTCGATAATAAATTTACACGTGGCTGGCTCACAAATTTATTTCTTGTAACTCGATACTTCGCTTAGATGCCTACCAACCGTTTAGTGCTTTTATTCTACGAATTGTTTTATAGTTGGCCGAGTTGCAGGGTCCTGTGCTACGCCCCTTGACCGAGTCACTGATCTGTACAATTAAAGTCTAGATTGGCTGCCCAAGCGATCTTTCAGTGTATGTACTATTCGTGTTAAACGAATTTTTTGGTAGTTATGATCTGCTAAAAGTGGATAGGCAGCGACATAAAGACGGGGGTTGGGTGGTGGGGAGCCTGAGGCGAGCACAGGGGGTCGTAAAAATGCTAGAAAAAATATATTTATTCGCTATTTTTCCAAGACTCTACTTTTGGTGAAGCTGTACGTTACGTGAAGCAAGAAAAATCGCACAACAAAAATAAAGTAGCCGTACGTTTTCTATCAGGGGACGTAAAGGGAGGCATAAAATTTGCTCGCATCCCCTTCCCCCCAGATAAAAGTTTACTTGTGCCACTGTGGCTGGGCTTACCCATCAACAAAATGTACATGGATTTTTCTCTATAATTCACGGAGGAGTGCCCACAAAGGGTGTGATGTGAGGAGAAGTAGCGCCTCATTGCTCCCCTCCCCCCGCAAAAAAAAAATTAAAAACCACAATGCCGGTAGCGAAAAAATAATAAATAAAAAAAATAAACTAAAATGTCAATGTCACGACGCGGTATACCTTGTTCTTACCTCTTTCACCCCGCTTAACCGAAAAAAGAATCCGCTTCGACTTTTCTTCACCCTTCTGACAACATTGATTTCAATAATTGTCAAGGGCGTGCCCACATGCTCCCGCCCCCAATTTAACCCCAGACCCCCTTCTTTCCGCTGTTGCCCCCCCTCCCCCTTTTTTTTATTGAAAGTCTGCGTATGCCTATGATTCAGGTGTTACCGTTTCCCTCATCTTTCAAAGTCTTCATCAGTTTTGAATAGAACAGTTTGAAAAAAAAATTCAATTTTTTGTCAAACTAAGGGTAGATTTCACCACCTATTTAAGCTTTTGTGTAATCCATGTTCTTTAAAGGATTCCTTATTCTTATCCTAATTCAAGGTTTTGTCGAAGTATAGATTCCAGTTCTTCAGTTTTCGTGTACCTGCTAACACAGTTGAATTCTAGTCTTGATAGAGCGGAAATCCTTTTAGTAGAACTAGATTTCAGTGCTTAAAGGTACATGAATCCTTCCGGTATGCCGTGCAACCCGTTGAGAATAGCGTTTGCAACGTTTACACAGGTTAGAGTTAATGTAGCAAAATCATCTTGCACGAAAAAAAACCCCTAAGAAAACGACAGTGTTGGCAACATTTACGTACGTTTGAACTAATGTCGTAAAACTGAGTCATACAGGGAAAGCCAACAAGGATGCATTACCTTTAAGCTTTCAGTACTTAAGCTTTTAATTCTGTTAAAATGCTGAATTCTAGTTTTGAATAAAGCGGAACTCAAGTTTTAGTAGATCTAAGCGAAGCTATCAGCACTGAACCTTTTTGTGTATCTGTTGACACAGTTGAATTATTATAGTTTTGAATATCAAGTTTTAGTAGAACTAATTAGTGTAGCCAATTTCAGTACTTAAGCGTTTGTGCATGTGAACTTAATTCTGTTAAGAAAGCTGAATTCTAGTTTTGAATAAAGCAGAACTCAAGTTTTAATAGAAGTAGTTGTATGTAGATTTCAGTACGTAGCTTTTGCGTCTATGCTTAATTCTGTTAACAAAGCTGAATTCGAGTTTTGAACTAATAAAACGGAATTCAAGTTTTAGTGAACTAAGCGTAGATTTCGGTACTTAAAGGGACATAAATCCTTCCGGTGTGTTGTGCGACCCTTTGAGAATAGCGTTTGCAACATTCACACAGGTTCGCGTTAATGTCACAAAATCATCTCGCACGAAAGAAAAAAAACAAGAAAATGATTGTGTTGCCCACATTTACATAGGTTTGAAGTAATGTCTCAAAACGGAGTCATACAGGAGAGCTAACATGGATGCATGTACCTTTAAGCTTTTGTGCAAGTTTAAAGATGCATTCCTCCTGGATGGCTTTCCTGTATAGCTCAGTTTTGCAACATTACTTTAGACGCGTGTAAATATTGCAGACGTATTCAATGTCCTATTATTCCCCTCGTGAGAAACGGTTTTGCTACATTCACTCTAATCTATGTAAATGTTGCAAAAGCTATTTGGCGCAGGATGCTCGAATATAGTGAGAGGGTATGTCCTTTTAATTTCGTTAAAAAAGCTAAATTATTGTTTTCAATAGAGCGGAACGCAAGTTCTGAATTTGTCGAACTAAGTGCAGATCTCAGTACTTTTAAGCTTTTTAAAAAGAAATTCTAAGAAAACAGTATTTAAGGACGGAAAGCCAAAGGCTCAACAAGAGTTAAATAAATTAAGGTGCAAACCTATTTACGGTGCCTTTTGGACTTATATGTCAGGCTGCCTGAGTAGGGAATGGAACCCACGGCCTTTGCAACCAAAGGCCGAAGTCCTACGCTGAGCCATGTTTATGTGTATGTTTGTATATATATATGTACTTGCTAAATGCTGCCTATGGACGTTTCTTTTTGGCCGTGTCAGTATGGCTCAGTGGTAGGACCTCGGCCTTGGTTTTCGAAAGTCGTGGGTTCGATTCCCCGTCCAGGCTGTCTGACATAATGAGTCCAAAAGGCAACGTAAATAGGTTTGCATCATTCTTTATTTAAAACAGTATTTCTTAGAGTTCAAATTTTCGCCGATCTATATCTCATTCCAGTGCCGGCTTTCCTACAAGTGTGGCTCAGTTTTGCTTCATTAGCTCAGCCGCATGTATTTGTTGCAAACGCATTCATTTTTCGTGCTTTTGCTCCCCCGTGCGAGATGGGTTAATTGCATTCACTCAAACCTATGCATAAATGTTGCGAAGTCTATTTATATGTGGGTTACATGAACATAGTAACACTGTACATCCAATTAATTCTGTTAAAGGTACATTCCTTCCGGTTGGCTCTCCTGTATGGCTCAGTTTTGCAACATTACTCAGTCGCGTGTAAATGTTGCAAGGCATTCGTTTTCCCATTTTTTCCTTCGTTAGAAACGGCTTTGCTCTACATTCGGGACATCGGACGAAAGTCTTAACTGGAAAATCGTCGAATGCGATAATTGTCTAATATCTGCCTAAATAAAAAAATCTGGAAAATCATCTAAACGGAATATCGTATAGTGGAAAATCAAATCATCTAAACGGAATATCGTATAATGGATAAACGTTTAACTGTACAATAATGTACCTGCTGTTTCTGATGTTATATGTATAGCGGCAGTGAGCGCGGCAGCACGACCCAGGCAAGGACATTAGACGCTTTTCATTATACGAATTTCTGTGTTAGACTATTTTCCGTTATACTGTAGGCTATACGTCCTTTCAATTATGCGATTTTCCAGTTGCACGATTACCCCTCGCCCCAAACGAGGCAGGAACATTAGACGATTTTCCATTATAGGAATTTCGTGTGAGACGATTTTCCATTATACGAATTTCGTGTTATACGACTTTCCGTCATACTGTTGTACTGTATAGAGTAGTGACATTTGCCGCCATATTGGCACCAGTATGGGTTTTGGAGGGCATAACTACAAGGTGCACTACATAAAAATGGAGGGAAAAACAACGAAAGAGCGGATTTCTTAGGCTTAAAATAACGTTGTTTTCTCCAACAAAAAAAATCGCGCGTTTTAGGTCTAAGAAATCACTCTTCACAGCATCGGCTTCAGTATGACGCCCTTCTGTTTCTCTCTGAAGTGCCCCTTGCAGCTAACCCATTAAGGCTCCAGCATAGGGTTATACACAATAATACTACGTCGTGTCACTGCTCTATGCGTTCGCCCCTATTCATTCACTCTAACCTACGTAAATGTTGCAAAAGCTATTTCGCGCAGGATGCTCCAATACAGTGCGAAGATTGTGTTCCTTTTAAAAGAGCGTTACTTTAACCGAGGAGTGGAAAGTCCAATCCAGATCTACTATAAAAATCAGTGTAGACTAAATACTGTTGGCAAATGGCGAGCGGGCCTTGTGTTGTTGCTTGCGCGATATTTGATCCGATGCCGGCTGCTCGGCTTGTTACGCAACCAAGTGCAAGGCTCGTGTTCGCATATTTACGCTGAAGCGCTCTTGGATAAGTTGGTTGGGAGTTTACAAACGCTTGTGAAACCTAAACTCTTCCTCCCGACCACTATAATATTGTTGGGAGGAAACTAGACTTGTTTTACAGTCGTTCAAAAACTTCCGTAATGCCATGCCGTAGAATCTGGCAGATCGTAGTAGGAATTACGACGTTTCTCGTGAGCAGATTGGCTGGATTTTATTTTTCGTAACGTGGCTCTCTGCACGTAAAGCAAACTATAAAAAAAAAAAAACACCTCATAGAATGTGACATCTGTGGAACATTTTATATAAACTTTAAAGGGATATACCTCCCAGCGCCATTTTTCTCGATCCTCCACATCAAGTACGGGCCCCAAAGGTCTATTTCCTTGCCGTTAGTCTTTCCCTTGCTAAAAATCCTTTTTAAAATGTGGCGTCTAGGAGATTTTCTGTTGAATATAATGGAACTATTTTTACTAACGTCCCGTCACTAAATGATGCATGGCGCGCGTACAATAATCATGACGTTTCATCTCTGTGTGTACATCTACTAATTTTCTAATAATTACCATGAGATCTAAAATCTAACAGACTAATGCGGTAAAAATTAAAATTAATTATTCCAATAGATCGTAAAATTATAAGACAATAGCCTAGAAAATTATAAATTGTGATTTTAAAATACGAGAATCATTCCGGTTTGTGACGACACAATCGTTGACTTGATTCTGACTCGTGTACTATTCACAAAGCCAACCGAGACAGCAGCTATGCGAGGAACGCATCTACCACCCCAGCCGACCTTGGCCCTGTAATTGCTCGGATGCTGATCTGCGCGTAGCTGTAATTTGGCACGCGGAATGTTATAAGGCAGGCCGGGTGTCCCTTTAAGTGAGTGACGTGTAATTCCGAAAATTCGTGTTAGTACCAGCGCCTTATAAAAGAAGTTTCGTCACTCACCCCACCAATTGGGGAGTCTGGGGGGAGGGCTGTGAGCTCCCTGAGTAGGATGCTGAGCGATTTTGCGACAATTTGTGCAGTATGTGATTGCTGGCGAGCCTGCGTTGCCGATATGGTTTTTTTTCTTTTCGTGTTGGTACGAAAAATATCGCCAGTGTCAAATGTGCCTGTTTATGCTGGTTTTTGCATTGTTGAATTTGTGTTGTGCAGTTTTGAAAAGTCGGTAATTATGTGAGTGATGGACCTATCGCATAAAAAATGTTAGATTATCAAGAAAGTGTGGATTATCAAAATTAACCCACGGTGACGTGTTTGGGTTTTCAGCTCAACCGTATATAACGCCTACACTTTTAGCGTGGGGATGTGTTAGCGTGACGTCACCACCGTGGTATATATACAGATCCTGGTCTTAATCCTGTCCCCCAGACCACCCTAAAAATGTGCAATTGGGCAGAGAAAGGCCTTCAAAATAGGCTCGTGCTCATGTCGATTGTGGACTGTAAAAGATCCGAGTATTTCCTATCTAACTTGTCGTTTTCATCCCGTGATAACTTAGCAGTTGAAAACGACGTTAGTTCGATTATTTCGCTTGCTTGCAGGTTCAAATAAAGTTGATTAGGCTATTACATTTCATTGTTTTTGTATCGCATCGAAAAATTTATCTCTAAATCCAGTTATATCTCCAGGACTGAAGCGCCAGTTGTTTTTTGTTTTATTTTTAATTAATTAATTTTATTTATTTATTTGCTTGCCTTCCTTGTTTCATGTCTGTCTGTTAAATGTTGATGGTGTCGCTTGGCCAATCATGCATTTCCGATGACCACAACAACAGCAAACTGTTTTGCATAACAGGTCCGAAGAAAAATGAAGCGTGATACATGCAAGGCGAACTACATCATTATATACTACCTTCTAGGAGCCTTCGTAATGGTAGCCTGTAGTTAATTTGCAAATCATACTGTGTATTTTAGCCAGTACTCGGTAATGAAATTATTCTTTATTCTTCATTTTTCGGAATGTGTCATGGGACGATGTTCTGAGTCGAAAATGCAGGGTTATGTTTTTTTTCCAGTATGTGTCGTTGTTTTTGAGAAATACAGGTTGTAGAAATTTTTTTTCTTGCGTTAAAGGGAGAGTCCTAATTTAAATATTACGTGCCCAAACTTTCTTCGAATCTTATTAGACACCTAAGTTCAAAAATACTGATTGCAGCCACTGAGTGCAGCATTTTACGAAATTCTAACTATCAGTAAGAAACGAACCATTACGACATGCATTGTTTTTAATAAATACAGATGCAAACCTATTTACGTTGCCTTTTGGACTTATATGTCAGACTGCCTCAGCGGGGAATCGAACCCGGGACCTTTGAAATCAAAGGACAAGGCCCTACCGCTGAGCCATACTGACACGGCCTCAGCGGGGAATCGAACCCGGGACCTTTGAAATCAAAGGCCAAGGCCCTACCGCTGAGCCATACTGACACGATTTCCCGCTGAGGCAGTCTGACATATAAGTCCAAAAGGCAACGTAAATAGGTTTGCCTCTGTATTTATTAAAACCAATCTCGAGCCCATTGGCTTTCCGTCGCGTATAACATCCATTGTTGACGGAAAACTAAGGGCAAGCATCGCTAATGCGATAACAAATGGGGCAATGCCGCAACATGGCTTTGTGCGACACCGGTGTCCGTTACGTTGAAATCATCAGCTTGTTATTATTATTATTATTATTATTGTGGCTATTTTCTTGGCGGAGTTTACGTTTTTTATTTGGAAGGTGTATCCTTTTTTCCATGCATGTTCGTTCTAACTCTGAAATTAGAAATCTCTAAGGTACAAACGTTATTTAAATGGAGAGGGCCGGGAAGAAGTATTATGGCGGACGATTCTGTTCCACCTATTGACAGAAAAAGCAAACAAAATACATAAAGCTGATATTTGGGAAGTATATCAACTGTGATTTAGGCTACGATCATTTTTGATATTGAAATGATATGAACTTGGGTTGGCCGTTTGACTTCAAATTTTAATCCAAGGCCATTCATTTTGTAAATAGTGTAAATAGAGTAATGATATACCAAAAGAATTTACAGAAATGGTGAAAATGCTGAAATGGCATAAAAACAAATTTCGGCAACTCTGTAAATTTTGCAGATTTCTCCTTTTCACCTCTCCAGTTTTATCCCACTCGACGTCCTTAACAAAATAGAGTGATGTTGGAACCTTAAAACTTGGAGGACGTAGCACTAGCGTGCTTCTGGATCTCATGGCGTCTGATTAAACGTAGTGTTTTGATTAGTCTCTCAGCCTTGAAGGCGCCCTTTCATCTTTTTAACTCCTAGATGCAGCACCGTTGAATCTTCGAGCAATACAAAGAGAATAGGGGTAAATTAAAAAAAATGAACAACACCATTCGCAGCAGCGCCGCGAATCACGTGACCCACATCAGCCTATTGGATGACGGAGAATCTGGATCGTGGATGCTGTGTTTAGAATATGGGCAACGCTATCGAAATGGTGAAGAGGCGCCTTTAAGGAACACGCAGTTCCTTGACACAGGCAGCAGCCGTTCCTCGAGTTTAATTCCGTCCGCCCCCACGCATTTTTACCACTACGATTTGTAATAAAACACTCTTCAGGTTGGGAATGACTGCGAACGAGTTGAGTGTCCGATGGGTCTCTGCAACCTGTTTTTCTACCATAGGAATGCATCTTCAATCTGTAGGGATAGAGAGATAGTGAGAGTTATGGACAGGAAGTCGGCGCAAGCCAATTAAAAAATGGCAGCTCGGTAGAAGAAAAAAATATTTCCGCTCAGCCGCTCGCATTGCCCAACACAAGCATCGAAACGGAATAAGCACACATCCACGTAATCGCACGTGCCTTAAAGAGCAAGCGTGGCTATTTGACACTTACTTATATCAATTAAAATCAGCTGCATACGATATTTTGTACAATAAAAGAAAGAATTCGAGATTATAACCACCGGCCGGATCTAGGATGAAAAATAGCATATGCGACTAGGTTGGACAATATGGCCACCGAAAGCGCTGCTGGCGTATAACTTTTTTTTACACGGATTGTTCGGATCCCAAGAAAATTATGATTTTCAATTTTTCGTATTTTTTCCAAATTACGAGCCTCGCTCGCGCTGTCGCGCTCGCTGCAATTATACAGGGTGGTCAAAAAGTCTGGTCACAGCAAATACCTCAGGGTCGTAGAAATTTAAGGTTGATATGCTGAAATATGTCACGTGTGACGAGTCCCATGGCATGAACCGAATTGACCTTGAATCACCGTATCAAGGTCATTCAATTTTTATTTTTGAAACCCTAACAGATACAACTTAAAAGTCAATTGCAAAGTTGTGCGGGCTGAGAAAATAGACCTCATACAGAAAGCAGAACTGAAATACCTTCATAATTATAAGCGCTGTGAACAAAACAAGAAAGACATTCCAGCGAAGCTAACAAAGGGTTAGCAACCAATGTACCCCTTTTCCCCCAATAGACTCATCCAATATTTATTGTAGTTCGTACTATCAGCATATAAGCAGAGCACTGCTGAAAGCCATTTCATAAGTATGGAATCATGGTGAAGGTATACCAACTCTACTACGTAATTAAAGGTAAATCACGCATATAGAGTATTAATACAACAAGCAAAGTTTGCTTCACTACTATCCCGTTCTTGTTTTGTTCATAGTTCCTGTAATAATGAGGCTATTTCAGTTTTGCTTCCTGTACGAGGTTTATTTTGTTAGCCCGCACAACTTTGCAATTGGCTTTTATGTCGTGTCTCTTAGGGTTCAAAAAATAAAAACTGAATGACCTTGACAAGATAATTCAAGATCATTCCGACTGATGCCATGGGACTCGTCACATGTGACATAATTCAGCCTCTCAATCTTAAATTTCTACTACCAATACTTTCTCGGGTGATTGTTGTGACCAGACCTTTTGACCACCCCGTATAACATCAAAAACCCACACGCAAAAAACCGATATCTGGCTGGTCAAAAACGTGATCCGAATGACGCCTCGGATCCAAATGGTCCGTGTAAAAAAAAAGGTATTTGCGCGCAGCCGATGAGATTGATTTGTCTTGTTGACGCTTTCTGTCAACCGAGGGCGACACCTTCCGCGCAAAAGAATGCTGCAACTCTTCCTTGAAAAACTTTCTGGATAAACGAACATGCCGCTGTTTACTGAAACGCTATGCGCAGTCGTCAAATTTAATAGCTTTGAGAAACAAGGACGCACTAAAACTGCATCAGTAATTCGACGTGTTGTTAGGTACAGAAGAGGAGGATAGAAAATTAATGTGTGAGTGACGTATGCAGTTGGAGAGTTAGCATAAACTCAGGATACATTCTGAAGGCGTGGTGCACTGAAAATTATACATATTGCACATTACATAAAAAAAAAAAACACGTCTCCTAACTTTTGCTACTGTAATACGGCAAATGAGCGATCATGCGATCATGTAAAAAAAACGACCAGATAAGGAGTTCTCATCTGAGGCTATTATTGTTGCTACAAAAAAAACACCTGACAGCGGGGGCCCCCCCCGGAGAAGGGATCGTATTGCATTGAGGGTACGCAAAGTTGGTTACTTTAAACTGATTTACTCTTTTTACTGTACAAACTAACACACGAAAATATCACACCACAGTTTCATGTAGCTAGCTTTTGTTTAATCTTTGCTGCTTAATTTTTGTGTGCGCTGGATTTACAGCAAATCCAGTTTTATTTTTGAACAATCTTTATTAATAAAATCGAGTTGTCGCGTAGGATGGACGGCAACGAGACGGCCACAAGACGGCCGCCACAAGACGGCCGCAAGTAATTGATAGACCACATATCCGTTTTCATTGTCGGTCGCTCGCCCTTTTTCTTTGCTACCGTGGAAAGAATGAGCCCGCTCGCCCTCTTGCTGATTGTTGAAGCTTCGTTTGTTTAATCCTCCCTTACAATGTCTGCAATGCCTATTTATTTATTTCCGGTGTACAAAGGCGTATTTATTATTTCACATGCACAAAGGAGTATTTATTTATTTCACATGTACAAACGCGTACTCCAACCATTTTTGCAGGAAAGAATCATATGTAATGTAAGTGTATGGACTCCGGAACAAGGGATACGCTGAATGAGGGAGTGAAGCAAACGAAAAACACCCTTTGCTAGACAGGCTACGCAAAAACACATAGACGGGATACACGCATTCCGTAAAACACATGAGGAAGGAAATCGTTCCAGTGTTTATAACGGTGCATCAAACACCACCCGTGCGTAGCACGGGCTTCTGCTAGTCAAGTTTATAAAAATAAGAGACAAACAAAATACCCCCCCCCATCCACGCACGCCATTCTTTACACGCAATTCAGCGATATTTGAAGCTAAACAAACGCTGACGTAATTCCCACCAAAAATTAACACCAAAAATTGTTCATCCATACGACATACCTTAACTAGATGTACTTCATCCATCCTTCTCTCCTAAACTAAGCATATGTAGATTGTTCCCCTGTAGTTCCGCTATAGTTCAAAGTGGCGCTAATTATATCCCCCCCCCCCCCGGGGGGCGGGGGGGGGGGCCGCCCATGGGCCGCAAGAAGAAGGCTAGGTCTCCAATTGTCGGTTTCTAACCCGACTTACCTTTTTATTAATTTTGACTTTTAGATAACAACGTGCGTGTGGTCGTGGTGGTTCAGAGGTGGAACGCTCGCCTGTCACGTGGGTGGCCCGGGATCAGGTCCCGGCCGGTTGACCAAAATCTGCTGTGCCCTTTCCTCGCTCGACGCAGCATCGTGAAAGTCCAGATCTAAAGCGCTGGAATCCCCACTTTAATCTAACGTACGTTCACGATGGAAAAGGAGTATTTTGCGGTTCAGTGTTTATTTTCGTTGGGTGTGGGCTCGGGGCAGAAGACTGTCGAAGGCACTTTGGTTTGGGTTGGATTCTGAATTAAAAGTTGGTGACGAAATTTCGAATTGCTGAGCCAAAAAATTGGGGCCTAATTTAGGACTTCACCGGAATGGGGAATGGGGACCGAATTAAATATTCCAAAACCGTTGTCATACCTCCGGCAGCAGCTACGAGGCCAAAGTACAAAACTTACATGTCATTCAATTTTGTAAATAATTGTGCATTATTTACCATCGCCGCAAGGTTCATCAAGAAAAATGCCAGGAAACAGGAGGGTTGCTGCGTAGGAAGTTTCAAGTTGAACATGCTGAAATACAGGGTGTCCAAAAATTATTCATCCCCTAAAAAAAAATAAGTAATAATTATTGGTTGGAAACGATTGGTTATCGATTTTTAACCCACGGCTGGGATGATTTGGCTGGCGAGACATGCAAATACTTAGCATGTCGAGCCAGCCAAATCATCCCAGCCCTGGGTTAAAAATCGATAACCAATCGGTTATAAACTATAACTATTTTATATCACGGTTGGGACGTCCAGCTAACTCGTATTTAATTAAAACGTGTTTGTGTTTTGTGAAAATTGCTTCAAGAAAACGTTGATCATCAGTATCCTGAATATGAATAAAGGTCATGCCATTTTAGTGTGTGGAGGGGGAAGCGTGTGATAGACGGACGAGTCAAACTTTGTAGAGGGAGGGGGGGGGCGTCGGTTGGCAATTAGATGGGTTTGGTTTTTCGCTGGAACCTCGCTCGTGCTTATCGAAGCCTTATCGTGTTTTAAGGGGGAATAAGTCGACATGTGAGACAGCAGGGATACAGTGACATTACTAGGATATTCTGAGAAGGTACGTAATTAATTTTGTGCATTTGTAGTTTTAGAATTGTTTAAAAAATACGGTAATAGGGTATCGGTATGACTGAAGGTCATTCCATTTCGGTTTGTGGAGGGAGGAAGGGAGTCATTCATTTTAAGTAATTAGTTTTGTACGTTTTTATTGCGTTACGTTTTTGTTTTGCACGCTGTATTTGGTTGTTGGTGTGTGCGTTCCCGGTCGCGTGAACCGGAAGTGTCAAAAGTGTGGGTTATCAGCAAAAGTGTGGGTTATCGGCAAAAGTGTTGGGTAACTTGATAATCCACACTTTTTGCGACGACGCACACTTCCGGTGTTGGTTAACGGGATTTAAACTTCGGAAATTTAGCGTGGCGTTGAGTTAGCGTGACGTCACAACCGTGGTATAAATAAAAAAAAAAAAACGAAAACAGATATTGAAAAACTGTACAGTGCCCACTGGTTATTAACTCAAAAAGTTTTTTTTTACAAAATTTCTGGTGACACTGGCCTCATAATAAACCTCCACATACATCCCTTTTTGTTGCATGGAGAATATCTAGTCGAAAAAATGAACCGATTTCTGTCCAAACGTTTTTAAGCATGTCTACTGATTACGTTTTTATCGGCTGAGTGATGTCGTCTAGTAATTCCTACACATAAGTTACCTTTCTTGCGTACACTTTGTCCTTTATAAAGCCCTACACGAAAAACCAGGGTAATAAACATGGTATCAGTAGATATGCTAAAAATGTTTGCGGAGAAATCGATTTTCCACAGGATAGTTCCAAGCAACAAAATAGGCTCATGTGGAGGTTTATTATCAGGCAATCATCACCAGAAATTAAAAAAAAAAAACCTTTGACACATAAAATATAAACAGTTTTTCAATGTGTTTTCGTTTTTTTTTTATATATATATAATTTATTTACCGGGTGACTAATTCGTGTACATCAAATTAGCCCCGGAACTCACAGCAATGTTCCTACGTCAGCCTTGTGTTAAAATCTGTTCTTGGCGTGAAAACGGGTATTAATCAGACCCGAAACGTCGCAAAAAAAAGTGTTTCTTTGTGTACCTTACGGGCGTTTTACCTGTTTTATTACTGACTTGGTGCTTGTTTACTTTGCGTTCCCAGAATATGAATTTGGAATGTAAATTTTCCATGATGTATTGACAACCAGTCAAATGATTCCTTTCCACGAGTTGTTTTCCGAAAACACGCCTTATCCCATTCAGAAATTCTCCGAAAACAAGGTCTGCCGTCTGCTACATTCGAAAATAAAAATCTTTGGTCTTGATCTAGATCGACGATCGATTGAGTCAAGTTCAAAGAAAGCTTCAGAATTATTGTGTTTTCAATATTGTAAAATAGGAATAGATCGTTCGACGTATTTCAGGTATTTAGATAGGATACGAAACAAAGCTATACCATTCAAAAGATGAGTTTTGTTTGTGCTAGTTTGGGTTACCTTTGTCTTCTCTAGAATAAAGTAGCTACTAGTTGAAAACAAAACATGTATATAAAAAAAATTTCAAAGAAGAAGTTTCAGCCAATTGTGCTTGTGCTAAGGCGTAGTTTTAGCATTATGGGTTCATCCTGTAAACCCCCAAAAAAGTCGAAAACCACCTTTGAACAGCGAATACGCTTCTGTTTTTTGCCATTCATTGTTAGCCTTGGAACGTGGTGAGAACTAGTAAAAAAAACCAATAAGGTGCACAAGCTTAGGCTTCACCCTGGCTTAGGTTTACTTCAGGTTAGCTTCAGCCTGGCTTAGTTTTTAAAACTAGTTTTTTAAAATTGTATGTCTTAGTGGGTGCGCCCAGTGTTCTTAACATGTTTCGACTCTTAGCCTAGTGCTAAGTATGGCTTGGAAAAGACTCGTATCTGACTCGAAACGTTGCATTTTGTTGTATGCTTGTGCACTTCATTGGGCTTTTTACTTCTCATCACTGTATTGGTGCTTTTTTCATTTTCACAGCCTTGGAACGTCGCATTTTCCTGCTACAACTAATGGCCCAAGCGGGTCTCTCTTGCCTGATTTCGAGGTCCATAATTATTGTTGTAAGGAGAGCTGGTTTAAAGCGGGGCTCCCTTACTGTCAAGCCTTCACGTCATGGCCAAAGGGAGCCATGGTCTGTCAGGACTGTCCGTACTTTCAACTTTCGACAGGCAATAATGCACAACCAACTAGGCAGAGAAACGGTGCACTGTTGTAATTTAGTATTGTTGGAAGTCTTAATGTCTTGTTTTCGGGCTTCGTGGGGCAGATGGTCGGAAGCGGTTAACGCTCGCTAAAAACCCTTTGATCCCTTTTGTCTTATTTTCGGGATGAATGGGCCCTGTGGGGCTTCGTGTTCATGTCGATTGTGCCATGTCAAAGATCCTTGTTTTTCGCTTGGATTTCTCCAGCTAAATTGTCCCTCTAGTCGTCTACTCTATAGAGCAGCGGCAAGTGACGTCATGTTGGCTACGAGATAGCATCTGGGGGTATAGGTACAAGGGGCACTACATTAAAATGTAAGGGAAAACATGTGCTTTGAGAGCGGATTTCTTAGGCTTAAAAACCGTTTATTCTCCCATCCCTTATGCTGCGAGGTTATAATTGGAAAATAAAGATTCCACTTGCTTAAAAATGTCAGCAACTGCCAACAAATCGACAAAAATAGCGCGTTATGGGCCTAAGAAATCCACTCTTAACAGCATTGTTTTCAGTAAGACGCCCTTCTTTTTCCCCTCCAGTGCCCCTTGCAGCTAACCCAGTTACTGGCTCCACCATAGAGTTATATACAATAATGATACGTTATGTCACTGCTCTATATTTATAGTGGAGCAGATAACCAGGTTTGGGTTCGGCTCACTGAAAGTAAAAAACACACACACAAAAAAAAAGGATTATTAGTGATTTCATATTATCGGCACCAGGGGATTGGTGTAAAACTTTATTACTAGCATGGCCCAAATTTTAAAAGCACGACGGAGTACAACAGTCGAGGTTACAAAGATAAACGAAGAGAAACGAATGAGTAGGCACACATTGCAATGAGTCAGAGGATGCGGTGATTGAGTGAGCGAAGCAAGCGAAAATCAGTGTTTGGATAGACTTAAAGGTGCTTGCTTCCATGTTTGGCTTCCTGTGCGATTCAGTTTTGCAGCTTTAGTTCAAACGTATGTAAATGTTGCAAACGCATTTTTTTTTCACCTCGTGTGAGACAGCTTTGCTGCGTTCACTTTAACCCTCGTTGCTACGTTCATGAGTGAGATTTCGGGGTTCAAACCTTGGGTTTAGGAAAGTATCTATGCTATGTTTAAAGTTTCAAAGTTCAACACCTGAGCATGTAGCAGTACGACACATCAGTTAGTAGCAACTCGGAATTAAAAATCATAAATAGGTTTATCATAATTCGTCACACTACTACACACGAACTCCTTCAATCAAGTGAAATTTTCAAATTAAAATCAGTAAACATTAGTAAAACATTTCCCACAAATTCGTCGGTCGTAAGTTAGTTCGCCTTTGACTTCAATATAAATTGTTCACGAAATTTGGTGAATACGGACACCATCATCTTGAAGGGTTCGACATCAACACCGTTGGCATCGAGGTCTATAAGGCAATTAAGCGGCTTCACTTGAAGCAACATACCGTCTGCCTTATAACCTTCCGCCTGCCTCACAACACCCACGCAACGATCACATCCGCGTATTTACCACAGCTAAGGTCAACTGAGACGGTAGCTTCGTTCTTCGCAGGGAAAAACGTAGCTACTGTCTCAGTTGGCATTGCGCCTAATAGTCCAGCCAGCGTGAACCCATTGATTGTGTCGTCAAAAACCGGAATGATTCTTGTATTTGAAAATCAAAATTTATAATTTTCTAGAATAGTGTCTTATAATTTTGCTTCAGCGATCTATTGGAATAATTAATTTTAATTTTTACTGCATTAGCCTTCTAGATTTTTGATCTCACAGTAATTACTAGCAAACGATTAAAATTAATACTGCGCACACACAGATAAAACTTCCAAGGTCATTGTAGGCGCGCGTTGCATCATTTATGTTCGGGACGAACGTAAATAAAGTTACTAATATTCAACAGAAAATCTCCTAGACGCCACATTTTAAATCGGAGTTTTAGCAAGGGAAAGACTAACTGTAAGTAAATAGACCTTTGGGGCCGAACTTGATGTGGAGGATCGAGAAAAATGGCGCTGGCAGGTATATCCATTTGACTGCTTTCTAAGATGTTGACCACAGAAATGTTGACAACAACAGTTCTTGTATAGAACCCAGACAGTCATTCATCACCGCAACGCACCACATGAATAGAAATCAGTTTTCCCAGTATCAAACTCAACCAGTTACAGCAAGAATAAAATTAGACGAGTCCATATTCTTCCCCAGCAATTTAAGGCAACAGCATTTCGCGGAAAATTTCCGAGAACCAACCAGCACGTGAGACGTCAACCTCTCTTCAAGATAGCAAGTGATGACCCCCCCCCCGCACGGGGATTTCGGATATAGACTCCAGGCGAAAAATATGTCACGGAAAAGTACACATTCATAATGAATTAAACAAGGCAAATGATTTCACTGATAATTTGCTAGGAGCGAAAAAAAGCAGCAATCGCAACAGGAGATGACAATGTAAAAACACAACAATGGCCACAAAAGATGATCCCAACGGGCTTCAGACAATGCCTCCCAAATCAGTTAACAATTGACTACAAAACGATAGAAAGACCATTTATTTCGTAGATTCAGGTTTTTAGAGCAGAGTCGGGTTGTTTCAAAGTTGGTTGAGTAACAATCACTGCTTGCACGATCGCTGTTGCGGCTTTTCGCTTGCGCTGTAATGCAGAGAAGATGGTGGGAGGTGGAAAGAAACATGCGACAGTAATAAGGTCCACAAAAAAAAGACCCATGTTACTTAGAACACGATGGGCTTCGTAAGAATACAAGATACACTAATCTGAAGAAGAAAGACAGGACAACTGCCCCAACTGGGACTCGAACCCAGAATTTCCCGCATACAACGCCAAAGGCTCTAACTACTGTGCTACCGGAATAGACCCTAGTTGTGATCCTAGTTATTCAACCTTTCTCAATGATGACCTGAAGGTCACAAACGCATACAAGGCAAGGAAGCAACCTGCTTCTTGGTCTCTATCCTAGAAATAATCCCAGCACTAATTAAAGAATACGTCACAAGGTAAAAGGTTAATAAACGGACCGTTAACTATTTACCTGGTGATTTGAGTTGAGTTTATTTTGGTACGGTTTACAAAGAAAGCAATGGCAAAAAATGAATCACACACCACAGGAACAGTGATGATCGCGTGCGGGTAAGGGTCGAATATACATAAAACGAAACATTTTCTTAAAAAAATTGAATAAAACAGTAATTAATGTGGAAAACAGGGTTTCCAAAATCAAGCAAAGTAAGATTAAGAACAAATTAATAAGAAAAACAAAGGGGAAAAATGTACAAGTACTAGAAAACAATGTAACCAAAAAAGAAAAGCAGTCAGTATGTAATAGTTATTGGTTAGAAACTATTGGTTAACGATTTTTAACCCACGGCTGCGATGATTTGGCAGGCGAGACATGCAAATACGAGTTTGCACGTCGAGCCGGCCAAATCATCGCAGCCGTGGGTTGAAAATTGATAACCAATCGGTTATAACCTATAACTGATTTATATCACGGTTGGGACGTCCAGCTAACTCGTATTTAATTAAAATGTGTTTGTGTTTTGTGAAAATTGCTTCAAGAAAACTGTGATCAATCAGTATCTCGATACGAATGAAGGTTTGTGGAGGGGGATGGGTGTTAGACGGACGATTCCTTTGGCAAGTATGCAGACTGTAGGCTATGCTCAAGTTTGTGGAAGGAAGGGGGTAGGTGGGAGTTGGACGACGCGTCGTTCCTCAAGGTTTGGCTGGTAAGCTAATTCGCTCGCTCAGTTCGGAGAGAATATGTGAGGAAATTTAAGAAAGGAGAGAATATGCTTCGATATGTGAGGAAGCAGGGATAGAAGGACATTGTGCCGACATTCTGGCAAGGTAAGTAATACTTTTTGTGCGTTTGTAGTTTGAGAACTGTTTCAGATCAGCGGTAATAGCCTAATAGGTGTATCGGTATGAATGAAGGTCATTCCATTTTAGGTTGTGGAGGGCGGGGAGGGGGGGGGGGGAGGAGAGGAGTTAGACGAAGGCCTAATTTTAACCAGCAGTTTTAATTTTGTAAGTAGCAGCTAACGGAGAGTTGGATTGTATAGTAAGCATATTCACTTTTGCAACACGGTGGACCTTCGGGTACACAGTGACAGCGTTAACAACGTAATGCGCAACGTAGCCTATACAGATCAGTGGGGAAGTGACGAGAGAGACGATGTTGATTAAGCCAACGGCGACTTGTAGCCACGTAGCAACTTGACGTTGCCGTGGTAACATGATTTTAAGCCTAATTTTCATTTTTTAGGCCTAATTTTTTTAATGCAGTTTTGATTTCGTAAGTAGCAGATAGGCCTAATGGAGAATTTGATTCTACGGTAAACCTATTCATTCACGCAACAATGCGACGAGACTATTTTAAACGAAGCTAAAATCCATTTCTTTTTATTGTGTGTTATCTTAGGATTCCAAATCGACGATCAAATGTTATTATTTAATTTAGTGACGTCGAAGAAGTCTATTAGCTGTAAGGGGGTAACGATGTTTTAATTTGCCATCTTATTTAACTAACTTCTCACACTGAATCTAACGTTGTAAACCGTGGCCGTCTCTATCTGGTACCGTTGCGAAGTTGAAAAAAAGCGACGGACGGACAAAGTCGTTGCAATGGTCTTCTCAGCCGGTACGGCTGTACAGAAGACCAAAAGGGTTCTACAGACGTACAAGATGCCGGGTTGGCGTACCCAGCTGTTGATAAAGTGGAAAAGTGGATAAGTGTTCACGTTGCTTTTCGAACATAATCGTTCTAAGAATTCGGTTTTGAATTTTTATATAGCATTGGAATGTGGGTCAAAGAGGTGTGATCACTGATTTCCCATGCCCCACCTGCCTAGAAGCCATACCGTGCTCAGCCCATTTTGCTGAATTACGAAAAAAAAAACACTTAGCCAATTTTATTATTCCTTTTGCAAGATCATTCCCATAATTTTAACCCTTTCTTCTTCTTTTATTTTTAGAAAGGAGAAATGAGCTTTGCCAAGAGGGAAACGGACGACAGGGGTTTGTGCCCACGCTTGTGTTGCCTTCAGGGACTATAGCTAGTCGATGAAAGAAACTGGTAAGTTGATTGATTTCCGATTTTGCTGGGTACGGCATTACGTTTTCTTTTGTTTTTTTACCTTACGTTTTCTGCTCACATTGGATATTGGGAGTTTGCCATTTCTGGTACAGTACTGCATAATTCGTTACAGTGCATGATTCCATTTGTAATAATCCCCCCCCCCCCCCCCCCCCCCCCCCCGGGGGGGGGGGGCCCAAAGAAGCGTCGGAATTAGTCGCCCGGTTACCCGGGTATCCCGTGGATGCACCCACTAATAGGAGGCCCGGCCCTTATTCCCACCCAAAAAATTTGGAGGCCCTAGTTTCTTTTTGAAAAATATAAAATGAGAATATACGTACGGAAACCACATTTCTACGTTTAAAAAAAGTTTCAAAGTCACCAATTTCGTAAAAACACGCTAGTTGTCGGAGCTGCCGGGGAAGTTCAAACCCCCCCCCCCCACACACACGGCGTGTGAGGGGGCCCAAGGCACTTGCAGTACGTTCCCGGGAAGTCCCGACCCCTTCCAAGCCGACACTGAGGCGAGAGAGCAAGGGGGGGGGCGCAAGCCCCTGTTCTCGTACCAAAGTGCCCTTTTCGTAAAAATGAAAAATGGCCGACATTTTGTGGAGCAGTTGCGTAAAAGGGCCCAAAAAGGGCCAAAAACGGCTAAGTGGTGCAAAGAGGGGCAGCAGAAAAGGTTGAAATCTAAGAAAGGATTAGAAAGAGGCGTAAGGTGGTAAAAAAAGGGATGAAAACACCAAAAAAAAGTCCCCATAAAAAAATAAGTTGCCCCTGCACTCTCAGGGACCTGTGCACTTCCCTGGCTTTACTCCTATACATTCATGCAGGTATTTGTGGTTCTCTCACCTTACCCCAGAAAGCCCCTTCCTAATATTTCAAACTAGACGTAGCCCGTGCTATGCACGAGGCCGGTCATGAATTAAGTTTACAGACACACTTTTCCCGACATATTTCGTGCCCGTGACGTCGAAGAAGTCTATTAGCTGTAAGGGGGTAACGATGTTTTAATTTGCCATCTTATTTAACTAACTTCTCACACTGAATCTAACGTTGTAAACCGTGGCCGTCTCTATTTGGTACCGTTGCGAAGTTGAAAAAAAGCGACGGACGGACAAAGTCGTTGCAATGGTCTTCTCAGCCGGTACGGCTGTATAGAAGACCAAAAGGGTTCTACAGACTTACAAGATGCCGGGTTGGCGTACCCAGCTGTTGATAAAGTGGAAAAGAATTTTGTCTTATTGTGAGCCGTATGCGAGTTGATCGACCGCTCCCTCCCGGCTGAACTTGCCATGCTGGTAGAATGGAAGAGTCCACTTGCAATGCGGGCATGAGGAGGGGGAAGTGATTGTTCGGCCTTTTTTTCTTAACTGCTCAGCCGGATCCAGCATCATTGTAAGGATTATATATATTCCATTGTTTAACCACAGTTCCCACAAAAATGCGCTTAAATTAATGTCCTACAAAATAAACACTTCTTAATTCATTGTGTAATTTTACTTGGAACAACTTACACGCTTCCAGATCATCCTGTGGCTAAGCAACGAGTCTTACAGCGTCAGTGTCCCCCCAATCAACTGGCCAGGCTGAACAAACACCAGTTTGCAGGGACCAAAATTTACTCATATGCACACAAATGTACACAACCCTACTCCTCTTGGGGAAATCAAAGCACCAACATTGTAGCTTCACGTACAAAATGGCGCCCAACACGTCACACAACATTAAGCAGCTAATGATACACAGCTGATTTCGTGTTCACCAACCAAGAAGCCTTAAATTCGCCCTCCATATTTGTTCGAACATCTAATTTCTGACAGCATAAACTGTATCAGAAACAAAACAAAATGGAGGCCATATAAAACTGTTAGTTATCTATTGGACTGTGTACAATCAGTTGTAGGGGAAGGTTTGTAGTTTGATCAAATACATTTGCCAGCACTTGTCTCAGGCCACATGTTTGCATAATAAAAGCCGCCATATTTGACAGAGGTATTTAGAATTCACAAAAATAGGAAACCAAATATTACTTCCTCTAAATGTTAACATCAAGGTCTCTAAATGTTACAGGGTTCAGACAATTTTTTAATTCTCAATTTCCCTGACATTTCCAGGTTTTTCAGGTGCATCCAATGGCAATTTCCAGGTGTTTACAAGATGTTGAGTTAGGGAAACAGGCAGTAGCTAATGTTTTCATTAATATTTGTACGAAAATAATCCAACAATCCAGAAATAAGACCGGACTAAGCGTATTTTCATCACAGATGTTGGTACTAGCTTGAGATTTGGTTTATGGAAGTTTAATCTAAAATACTTGAACATATTAAAGCACAAATTAAAATATCTGCTACTAGTCTAGGATTTTGTTTCTGATCTTCTAATTCAACGGAACTTACAGAACAGACACAAAGGCATTTTTTCCAAATTTCCCTGTCTTTTCCCTGATTTTCCAAAAAATTCTTGTTTTCCCTGAAATTTCCCTGAGACTTTAGCTCTGTTTTCATTTTCCCTGAGATTTCCAGGTTTTCTAGGTTTTGTCTTAACCCTGGACAGGGTTCAGACAATTTTTTAATTCTCAATTTTCCTGACATTTCCAGATTTCCAGGAGCATCTAATGGCAATTTCCAGGTGTTTACAAGATGTTTAGTCAGGAAAACAGGCAGTAGCTAATGTTATTAATATTTGTACGAAAATAATGTAACATCCCCGAAAATAGCTGTCCAGACGGTACTAACGCATTTTCATCACAAATATTGGTACTAGCCTAAGATTTAGTTTGTTTATTATGTCCGCGGCCTATCTTGAGTTCGCCCCAGAAAGAATACAGATAATCGATTGTATGTTTTCGATAGGAGAGCACCTTGTTGATATCCTAGATGGTTACAAAAACAATGGCGGCCGTCGATTAAGGCTGCTCCCTCCAGGAAGATGTAGCAGCTCATAAAATATCTGCAGGACTCAAGTTACGCTGCGCACACTTTTAAGGCGCAAATTAAAATATTTGCTACTAGCCTAGGATTTTGTTTCTGATCTGCTAATTCAATGGAACTTACAGATCACAGACAAATTTTTCAAATTTCCCTGTCTTTTCCTTGGTTTAAAAAAAAAATTCTTTGTTTTCCCTGAATTTCCCTGAGATGTTGACTCTATTTTAATTTTCCCTGAGATTTCCAGATTCTCCAGCGGATTTTCCAGGTTTTGTCTGAACCCTGATCCCTTCCTCATTGCACGATCGAATTTGTTTCGAAATCTGACGTCATTTCTTATTGTCAAAAATTGTTGTCCCAAAGCGATTTTTTTTTAATTCCCAAATTCAAGCGGCAAATCGATTCCATCATGTAATGCCCGTAAAATCGAATTTTATTGTAGACGTTGCAAACTTTGAGAAACGCGTTACGAAAACATTCACGTTGAACTCTTTCGCCGCGATCACGTGACCTGATCTCACTTTTCTTCTCAACAATGAGATGTCTCATCGCATTGAGTCGCAAAGCGTTGCTGTATTCAACTCGACTCCGACGCTACATTGTGTCAGAAAATGGAACCTGATCACAATCCCAGGTTTGGTATGTCAAGCTGGGGCTTCATTTTTCTCTAAGAATCCACAAGAACTCTTAAATGGGGATTTTGGAATGAGAAAGCGGATGGGAACGTGAAAGGGGTATAGGGAACAGCGATGCTATCCAACGAAAGAGGTACCACGGCATAATAGGAAAAAGTTAAATGTAGATGGAAATTGAACTGCGCCATTTTTGGGACGCAATGTCTGTTGTGTTATTAGGTACCTACATATATATTCCAAGATTTAACCTGTACCAGGAGAAGGACGAACGACCTTTTTTTTTGGTTTGTAGCAAGGAAACATTTTAAAATATCTGTAATCCACCCTTCAATTACTTTGTAATATTATGATGGTGGGCGCCATCTTTGAGAAAATATATACTGCGTGAAAGCTTTACGCCTTCAATTTTCAACCTTTCAGGCGTTATGAGGGGTCTATAAGAGAAAAAGGAGTGGGATCTGATTTCTCCTACGTGCTAACATCTCCGAAGCCTATGCGTGAAATTCCATGTTAAATATGAAACTTTGAAATCCTATAGAGCAGTGACATTTGCCGCCATATTGGCACCAGTATGGGTTTTGGAGGGCATAACTACAAGGTGCACTACATAAAAATGGAGGGAAAAACAACGGAAAAGCGGATTTCTTAGGCTTAAAATAACGTTGTTTTCTCCAACAACAAAAATCGCGCGTTTTAGGTCTAAGAAATCACTCTTCACAGCACCGGCTTCAGTATGACGCCCTTCTGTTTCTGTCTGCAGTGCCCCTTGCATCTAACCCATTAAGGCTCCAGCATAGAGTTATATACAATAATACTACGTCGTGTCACTGCTCTATAGTTTCTCCCAGAATTGACATAAAAATTCTGAGCTATATAAATTCTGTATTTGGAGTTGTTTTAAAAATTTTAATGACAGAAATATCACCGTTTGGCCTCCACAGTATAGCCATTCGTTGTTATTGCTGTAGGGACTCTTTGCCCTAACCAGGAGATCGAACCAATGAAACGATTTTTGATTTTTAAAGGCACCATTTCGATAGTGTTGCCCGTATTCTAAATGCAGCATCCACGTTCCAGATGCTCCGTCATCCGATAGACTGATGTGGGTCACGTGATCCCGTTTTAGTTATGAAAATTCACGGCGCTGCAGTGAAGTGTTGTTCCTTTTTTTTTTATTCATTTACCACCATTTTCTTTATTTGCTTGAAGATTCTACGGTGCTGCATGTATAGGAATTGAAAAGGTGCCTTTAAAACGTAGGTAAGACCTAGGGCCTATTGAACGCTATTTTCATCTGACTACAATATTCTTGTTCTTGTTGTTGTTGTTTGTTCTTCTTCTTGGGGAAATTTTGCTGATACCTAAAGATCGAACCAATGAACCGATTTTCAATGTTTATAGCTTAAAATGTAGTTATTAATAAGCAACACGCGCAATTTGAACTCATTTGATATGACTACAAATTCTTGTTGGTGTTATACTCTTGTTGGGAAAGTTTTGCTTTCACCTGGAGATTGAACCAGTAAACCTATTTTTTATACCTAAAGTTTTATAGCTTAAATCGTAGGCTTTAATTGTAATTCATGAACAATATTTTTGTTGTAATTCATGTTGCATAAAACTTGCTCTTAACTAGCGATCGTACCAATGAACATTTTCATCGTACGAATGAACATTTATAGCTTAAATGTAGGTATTAACAAGGCCCGGAATCTCCGAACACTGTTTTAATGTGACTCAAAAAGCGATCATTTTCAATTATCTCGTATCCATTCAATATTCTAGTTAATTTACCTGACATATCACCAAGAAAAAATCACAGGTATTAGTATTAAAAAAACGCTTAAGCATGCAAAATATAGATGAAAGTCTTCAAAAAAACTTAATGGTCTAAAGAAACAGATACGAGTAAAAGACACGTAAGTCATCAGCATCGCACACAATACGTGTAAATGAATATCCAAAGCCCAAAAACCCAAAAAACAAGCTGCAGCTTCTCTTACACATATTAGTGAGCTGCTGATGGCTTACATGTCTAACCATTTAAAAAAAAATTTATACACTTAAGCATTTCTGTAACACTAATTCTACACTACAAGGCAAATTTTCAAAAGGCAAAGTAAAATAGGAGTAAACAATTTATTGTGTCCAGTAAATCATTGTTGTGTATTGTTGAAAGCAAAACAGGGAGAGTTGAAGTAAAACAACACCCCGGCTGAAACCGGGTACGATTGCGAGTAAACTGTTTAGGAACGATTTAAATGCGTATTGATTCCCACCCTCCCTAAGATCGGCCACTTTACAAGTTTTTAGCGTAAAATAATAGTAAGGGTAGCCTTGGCTTTAAAATGGCCAATACAGCATTAGTTAGTTTCCTGTGCCAGGAACAAAGCCATTTTCAAGGCTTTCTAAAGCCAACTTACAGCCAGTTTAAAAGCTTTTTAAGGCCAACTTACAGCCATTTTAAGGCCAACTTACAGCCATTTTCAAGGCTTTTTAAGGCCAACT
>JAHWFP010191511.1:38467-52010 GCA_023313725.1 Lithobius niger
ACTTACAGCCATTTTCAAGGCTTTTTAAGGCCAACTTACAGCCAGTTACAAGGCTAAAGCCAACTTACAGCCATTTTCAAGGCTTTTTAAGGCCAAGTTACAGCCATTTTCAAGGCTTTTTAAGGCCAACTTAAAGCCATTTTCAAGGTTTTTTTAAGAGCAAGTTACAGCCAGTTTCAAGGCTCTTTGCACAGTAGACTCGGTAATCAGTGTTCGCACTATTGCGTTCTTAGTTTATTCCTAACATTGAGGGTCCCTGCTCACACGGCGGCCTGGTCACTGCGGCCAACGATTAGGCTTACGTTATATGTAGAAACGCGCACTTGGCCGCCGCGTCCAGTTAGTCGTGGTGGCCAATGGGATCGCGGGCAGCGTGCAGGCGACGACAGGGCGACCATACTTGCTCCGTGTTCATTTTTCACCACGTGACCTGGTCGCCTAGTGAGCGGGTGGCCTTACTGCAAATTTCGTTTCTTTAACAAATGCGTAACTAAATGGCAACTAGTCTAAGGACGGTTTAAGCTTGGTATATGTTGTGCCAAGTCCTCGTACCCCCCCCCCCCTGCCCACACCACCTCTCTTCTTGGTGGGCAACATCCTTCATTACGTTGAGAGGACGGATGAGTCGTAAGCGAATTCTCGTTGTCAGCCATTTTCCTGCTTCTCCCTCGTCGCTTTACAATTCTAGCTAATTTAATCTCAGTTGGCCTTGCACTTCCCCCCTCGTGATTTATAATTATGGTAAGAGATGACGCTCATTTCCATTGTTAAATACGCGCTATTATACTATCGCCCGTACAGCGTCCTTTTTGATTGGCCAAAGCAGATGACATAGGATCACAACAGCTAATCAGAGCTTGCTGTCGCTATTAATAATGTGGATAATTTTAGTTTGCAGTATGGAGTTAAACCGCATACACAGTATAAATATTATATCCTCCTTCCCTGCGCTGCACCTCTCTCTTTTGCTGTTTTCAGTACAATTCGAAAAAAGCAATGGATTGCGCTGGTAAATTTTTATTCATTGATTTAAAGGGATATACCTCCCGGTGCCATTTGTCTCGATCCTCCACATCAATTACTGGCGCCAAAGGTCTATTTACTTACCGTTAGTCTTTCCCTTGCTAAAAATCCTTTTTAAAATGTAGCGTCTAGGAGATTTTCTGTTGAATATAATGAAACTTTATTTACTAACGACCAGTCACTAAATCATGTAATGCGCGCGTACAATAATCATGGCGTTTCATCTCTGTGTGTACATCTACATTTTTTCTAATAATTACCACGAGATCTAAAATCTAATAGACTAATGCGGTAAAAATTAAAATTAATTATTCCAATAGATCGCCGAAGCAAAATTATAAGACACTAGCCTAGAAAACTAAAAATTATGATTTTAAAATACGAGAATCATTCCGGTTTTTGACGAAACAATCAATGGGTTCACACTGGCTGGACTATTAGGCGCAATGCCAATTGAGACAGTAGCTACGATTTCGTTGCAGGGAACGAAGCTACCGTCTCAGTTGACCTTAGCTGTGGTAAATACGCGGATGTGATCGTCGCGTGGGTGTTGTGAGGCAGGCGGAAGGTTATAAGGCAGGCGGTATGTTGCTTTAACTTTACATCTAAATTAGAATTACTACTACATTGTTAACCGCATTTCATTGTAGTAGCATACACTCACAAAATGCAACCTCATTTCAAGGCTCTAACAACAAAAATTCCAATTTTCAAGGTTTTTCACTTCTTGAATTTTAGGTTTTCAGATTTAACACTGTTTTCATGAAATTCAGTCACCCAACCCCCAAAACAGAATCTTACGGCATTTCCCCAGATACCCCTAGCTGGAATATCGGTTCCCCCATCAGCCGTGTTCTGGGGGGCAAGAAAAGCAGAATTGATTCGTTTGCCCATAAGATTATAAGCTCAAACGATGGATGTGGTGAGGTTTAATCCAGCTGGACATCTGGTATTTCCTCGTACACGTACGACATGACATCGCATGCCATGCGGTCCTACGACAAGTCGGGGCAAGTGTCTACTACAGCCACGATTTTTTTTTTTACTTGAGTATGATCACGTTTTTTAATGATGAAGAATTTGGCGAAACATTTCGAACGTTTATGGGAACGTGATGTGTACGAGGGAATGCCAAAAGTCCAGATGGATACAACTACAGATCAGAGCTGTTTTGAGTATTAAATTTTATACTGTACTTGACTTACAGGAGCCTAAAAAAAAAAACATTTCATTACCACCGAATTTCGAATAGTTTACTGCCAGTCTAAAATTAGGAACTAAGAAATCAAAACTTAATCAATTTTCACCGGTACGCACCACAAATCCAATATCCCAATCGCGTGGACGCAACGAACACGAACGAGTACTCTAGCCGAGAGAACGTGGTGCACCTTGCAGATAAGCATTAGCCCAACCACCACCCGTTCGTTCGCGATGATGCTCTGACCTGGATTTCTCCTCTGGTTTGTTGGTATTATAGAAGTCTTTACTGGCTGGCTAGCCAGTTTGCTCCTCCTGCCCGTCCACCCCCGTTTGGAGCATTATGGACTCGCCTGGCCAACATTATTTGGCTGAGGGCAGGCTGGGTCTGCGTGCTTGCTCGAGAGAACCGCGCCGAGTGATGGTCAGTCAGGAAAGGATTCATCCTTCTGAACTTAAACAATACGATAATAATCACATAACGTAACCGTATTGAAGCAGATCCATAACGTGGTCTTCAGGGATTACGCTTCGTGGTGTCAAAAGAATGGAGACAATTTTCTGTTTGATAGTATAGCAACCTAGCTCAAGGGCTAACTGCAACAAAATCCTATAAATCAAAAGTCATTTTAATTACTTGGACGATCGCAATTTGCGTACCTAAAAGTTGTCGACAGGCTACCTTTAAAGGTGATAGAGTATAGGCCAGACCCGAGAAAAACTCATTGTTAGGATGCTTTGAATACAATTTTGCGTTAAACGCTATTTTTAGTTCATCATTATCATTAGCCGGTCAATGATGACACTTTTAGATTCCACAAAGCTTGTCTTCAGCCTATTACTATCCCACTGTTCATTAGCCCTTATCCTTAGCCAAGCAAGCACACAGGGCGGGGTGACTGGATTTCTCTGGTCTGGTTCAAACTACGATTTGGGTGTCCGGGCCCCCTTTTTTGGGTAAGGGGGAGGGGGCAGCGACATTAGGGGTGGTGCAAAGAGTGGAAGACACCCGGGCACAGGTGGCAGGGGGCCTAAAATTCACCAGTGGAGGACGAAATGAGACAAAATCCACTACGTTTTGGTTGGGGTTGGTTGTCACTTGCCCCCAAATTTGTTTACTTGTTGAGGAGGGGCCCCACATTTTGCCCTAGCACCCCTCCTTGCAAAAAGCTAGCTACAGCACTGCATAAGCTCCCCCAAAAGCTGGGCACCCCAACACCCTTTGTAACAAAAGGGTTCGAGAAATGCTTTAAACACCACGGTCTCCAGAAGCTGAACAGTTTTAAGACAGCTTGGCGAAGTTACTATCTGCTAGAGTGAATGTTAAAAAAAAATTTTTTGTCGCAGTTATTATTTTTTTTATTAGTAGGCGTCAATCTAAAATTGGGATCAATCTAAAATTTAATCAATCTCATCACTGGTAGGAAAGTTTAAAATCACTGCATTCCATAGGCTTCACAGAGGTTTGCAAGGCATAAAACGTTTAAATAATATAAAATTCTACTGTAAAATAAAGTTAGTGATATGGAACGAAATGTTTATCAACCCCCCCCCCTCCAACGCTGGCCCTGGCCACGCACATCAACTTATTGGATTCAAATATTGGTTTTAAGTGCAGCCTCACTGGCAATAAACAACGAGTAGCACATCTGAATCATCAAACTTCTTTTGATTTTAAGTTGTTCCATTATTCAGTGTTCCCGAAGACTCTGTTCTTGGGCCCTAACTGTTAATTCTTTTCATTAGAGATATTTCTACTAGCCCCCATTGTTTTTAAACTCCTAAACGGCAAAAGAACGACTGAGATATTGCTTGTGTAGACGATTTTATCCAATTTAAACAAGGTTTTTCCTATTTTTGTAAATTTTGCCGCCTAAATTCTGTTGGAGGGAAAATTCACAAGTTACGAAAACCTTGTTTAAACGGGACAAAAATAGCCAACGCAAGTGATCATAGTCGTACTTTTGTTCCACTAGAACAAAATTTTAGGTTCCTTATGTGCTTAGGAGTGCAAAATAATGGTTACTAGTGGAGATGTATCTCTAATGAAAAGAGAAACAAAAACACAGGCAGGCCGAGCCGATTTGTTCAAAATCTGTCTTACACTGAATCTCCTCGAATTATAGTCATCCTCGCTGTTAGTGAACTCCTGGCTACCCGCAAGAGGTAATGAATGAAGGTTTTACACATTTCTTCCTGTGGTTGTAGCAACTCGTAGATTGATTGTCACATGTTTAAAATAAGGCAGCGACAATAACACCATATCGGCGACGAGGCTAGGATCTGAAGATATAGCTACAAGGGGCACCAAATTAAAATGGAGGTGTGGCGCTATGGCGCTTCCAGTCGAGCCAGTGCTGTGAGAGCAAATTTTTGAGGCCTAAAGACGTTGTTTTCTCCAATCCCTTCTGCTGCGACGTTGTAAATCGGAAGAGAAACTATTCCACTTGTCAAAAATTTCAGCAACTGCCAAAAGAAATCCGCTCGACCAGTATTGGCTTCAATAAGACGCCCTTCTTTTCCCCCTCCATGTTCATCCAGTGTCCCTTGCAGCTAGCCCAATTACTGGCTCCAGCATAGTTTTATATAATAAAATGAAGTTATTGTCTCCGCTCTATAGAGCAGTGACACGACGTAGTATTATTGTATAAAACTCTATGTTGGAGCCTTAATGGGTTAGCTGCAAGGGGCACTGCAGAGAGAAACAGAAGGGCGTCACGCTGAAGCCGATGCTGTGAAGAGTAATTTCTTAGCCCTAAAACGCGCGATTTTTTGTTGTTGGAGAAAACAACGTTATTTTAAGCCTAAGAAATCCGCTCTTCCGTTGTTTTTCCCTCCATTTTTATGTAGTGCAAATTGTAGTTATGCCCTCCAAAACCCATACTGGTGCCAATCTGGAGGCAAATGTCACTGCTCTATTGGCAAAAAACAGGTTAACATAAATCTGCACCTGTCGGTAGGGGTATCCATAAATGACGGGTGTGTTTCAGAAATGTGATGTAACGATTTAACCATTTAACGTGTTTCAAGTAGCTTTTGTTCAACCCCTTTAAGCACCAGGACGCATTCCACTAAATGTGTTGCTTTTTAAGGTCCCATGTGTCCACCAGTTGGCAGCGTGATTCAATCTCCTATCCTCTTGGGTCAGATACCACTCTACTCTGCTCGGCTTTCTTCTCTCGGGTTCTTTACTCGCTTTCTTCCTAGGACTTAGTTGAGCTTTTGCATGGCCACTGAAGGGGTTAACGCAGAATAGTTCAAATGAGCTTCCAACAAAAACAGCAGACTAAGGGACCGTTCATTATTTATGAATGGGGGTGGGCCGGCGAAAATGAGGGGGGGTGGGCCGGCGAAAATGAGGGGGGGGGGTCACGAAAAATTTTATATGAAGAGGGAGGGGGGGCTAACTATTTTTTTAAAGTGCTCTTAGGAGGGGGGTGAAGTCAGGAAAAAACTGTGAAAAAACTGTCAGCATGCTACACAATATTAATGTAATAAATGTATTTAGCTCAGCACATTCCACAAGGTATTAAAGTAGACCTAATATGCTTCGTACTCTTATTTCATTAAAATGAGAATTGTAATACATTTATTATTTTTTTTTTTTTGGGGGGGGGGGGCAAAAAATTCGCTAACACAAAGGGGGTCATGATTTTTTTTTTAATATCGATGATGACAGTCTGCCAGCCCACCCCGGTTGATAAATAATGAACGGTCCCTATACCACACGCCATGGCTGTTTGCTGTGACGTGCATATTACGTGACTGGGCTAGTCCAATCATATGGCCAAACAGCCGTTGATCTCGTTCGTCATTGGCTAACTCATGGTGTCGTGACGTCACGGCAAACAGTCATTGCGCATTGTTTAATCCAAGAAAAACCCTTGGTCATTAAAAAAAAATAATAAATGCAATTATAGCAATTTAATGTTTGGTACCGTAAAATCTTCATCGCCAATACTCTGTCCTGGTGTTTTCCCAGTCATGAATAGTAGTAGCCGGTCTCTAGTTGTAGTCTGGTCAAAATGGTTTGATTTAAAAAAAAAATTCGTATTTATTAACGGTTATCGCCATGCTTTAGGCTTATTAGAGACTGGTGGTTAAGGCATTCATGTGATATTATTACCGTTTTTAATTTCAATCAGACAATAGTGGTAAAGGCATTCGTGTGATATTATTTACCGTCTTTAATGTCAGACACATGTTCGACACGTATTAATTCCTTAAATTTCCTTTCTAAATTTTGTAGTAGCCGGTCTCTAGTTGTAGCCTGGTCTCTAATTGTAGCCATCTCAAAATGGCTTGATTTTTAATCAGTAACTCGGGCTACAAATATAAGATTTATGGTAATTGTGCTTTGAATTACTTCTGTGTGTACGTGTAGGGTACTTGTAGAAGTGTGACATAATTATTTTGTGGGTTTTTTGAATGTTGTGATATTTGTAATGAAGGGAAAGGAGGAGTTTTTTTTAAAAACGGACCAAGCTTAAGAACATTTTTGGAAGAAGACGCCTTCATCGCTTTACGATTTTCGTCACGTTTCACAAAGTTTTTAAATTTTAATAAAGAAAAAACGGCAGTTAAAAATCTTTTTTACCAATTTTAAACTGTGAGACAATAAGTCAAAAAAATCAAAATACTAAAAGTGATGCACGGAATTCGTAATTTCATCTTGTTAATTATTAAATTAACAACTTTGTTTTTTTTTTATTTGCTTAAAATGCCTCATTTTTTGTTGTGAATACATGTTCTCGTATTAACGAGGAGAAGAGCAAAAAAAAAAAAAAAATTATTCTTCGCTTTTAAAAATCAATCTCTCGCGACCTGCCAACATGTTTGCAAAGATCAACAAAAAAACAACAAGAGGAAAAAGTAATAAACATAATGATAATAATAATAATACATAATAATTATTATAATGATTGAACAGACAATGATTTGCTTACAAGAAAAAATTCGGTACATAACGTTCCGATGCCAATAATAAGAAAATAATTATTTAAAAGAAAAGGCCTTATTCATTAAAAATAACGCCATAAATTTGAACCGTAGAAATTACCAAAATGTGTTCTTTGTTTGTCTTTTTGCGATTGTTAGTTGCGTGTGTTAAACTTCATAATATTAAACACGTGATTGTTATGCTATGAAAAATTAACGACTAACACAAGACACTACGTTATGGCAACATAGCATTATCTACCATAACAAATAAATAAATTATGAACAGTTTTTCGTAAGAACCAAGATACTAACATGCAATAAAAACTCAAACGTACTGGGCTACTAGGAAATTATCAAGAATTGATATTACGGCGATTACATCAATTTGTACTTGCACATATTAACTCTGGGGGGGGCCCCCCCCCAAACAACAGGACACAAAAGAAGCAGTGGGAACACTTTGCATACGTTCAGTACAACAATTTTATTACAGCACTCACCACAAGACGCTTCAGCGGCGCCATATTCAAGTTGGAACATGCCAACATTATTGCCGACAGATGTCGCTGCTACTGCGGGTTCAGAGCTGACTGAGATACCGCACGCATAGCCAGCTAAGGAGTAGCGTCTGCGAGACGCAAGCTACCCACAGGCAACAGAGCTACCTCAGTCGGCTCCGAGTCCAGAGTAGTCGCTCTATGTTGGCAAAAACTCTGGCAGGTTCCAATCTAAAAATTGCACCTGTCAAAGCATTTTGTGTCGATGCTTTACTGAAATTCTTGTACCGAGCGTATGTTTCGTCTTCTCATTGCTGCTTTTGCGTCCCGTTATGACCCAAAGGCTTACACGTGCAAGTGAAAATCGACGTAGTGTCCAGAAATGGTAAGCCGACAATATTATAACTTCAAAATCAGTTCCATGTAAGACTTTTCGTGGACTTCTCAACCTCAAAGTTGTGTTTCAGCGTGGAGCTGGAGCTTACATACTATCGTAACAGGGTTCAGACAATTATTAAATTCACAATTTCTCTGATATTTCCAGGTTTTCCAGATGCATCCAATGGCAATTTCCAGGTGTTTACAAGATGTTTAGTTAGGGAAGCAGGCAGTAGCCAGTGTTCTTACTAATATTTGTACGAAATTAATCCAACGTCCCACAAAATAGCTGTTTAGAGACTAGTCCAGACAGGACTAAACACATTTTCATCACAGATATCGATACTAACCTAAGATTTGGTTTAGTGAAGTTATTTTGTTTTGATCTGCTGTTTCAATGAAACTTACAAAACAGATACAAAGGCATTTTTTTTTTTAAATTTGCCTGTCTTTACCATTTTTTTGTTTTTCCTGAAATTTTCCTAAGAATTTGGCTCTATTTTCATTTCCCCCGAGATTTCCAGGTTCTGCAGGCTTTGTCTGAACCCTGCGTGAAGCCGCATATGTCGGTGGTTCCTGCACCGCTAGATGATGTAAAACTACATTAAAAATCCATAGAGATTTCAGTATTTTTTCAGTCAGTTCGAAGACGATGAATGAGAGCATAATACATGCAAAATCAACACTTATTAATTTGTGTCCTTTTAAAGCGGCACTCCATTTACTGAAACGTTCGAAAAATGAGGTACCACTTCGGCCAAATAGGATTTCAAGGTCTTCCTTTTTAAGTACCAAGTTTCACGAAATTTAAGTACCTTTTGCAGAATCACAAAGTATAAAAAAAAAAAAAAAACTTAAAGGCCATGAAAAGAGAAAAAATTTGGTTCCTGCACGTTTTCTTGCAAAAGGGACAAACTCGCGGGCCTTTTTGTTCAGTATCTTTCTATTTATTATTTCAAAGAGACTCGATGACCTTTTAAATGGAAAAAAATAAATAAGTAAATAAATAAATCAAATAAATGAATAAATTAAATAAAATCATAATGTTAAAAATCTGCAACCTATTCGTTTAAGCAGGTGAGCACAAATCTGGTACACTACGGAAATTACAAATTTCACCAGAATTTTAAGCCATATTTCGTCCTGGGGCTGGATTTTAAAAAGAACGCGAAATCTCGACACATTTCTATTCAAGTTTAACCCCATCTACTGGAGCAGACACAAACTAAGCTGCAAAGATTTTGTTGAGGACAAACTCTCAAGCCACACCTTTTTTGGGGGTCTATATCATTAAAAGTGTGAATGTATACTATATAGGTGTTGGAAATGCTTGAAAATCATGAATATAACTGCTGTAAAGGTTTGTAAGGGCGCTAAACTTTTCATATAGTTTTGCTGCACCAAAATGTACTACCGTAGCGTACGAAACACTTGTGCAAAAGAGGAGTATGAAAACGCAACTAAATAGTAGTGGTAATGTCTTTTTCATCTTGTTCATTTCTACGGTTCAATTTGTGACTTTTTTGGTTACCGCTCCCAAACGTCCAAAATGTACAAACCGCAACACAGCAATATAGTATTGCTACAGTACTAACCAATAAAATCATATGTATGTCATGCCAGAAAATGATCCAAAGTCCATCACAATTCAACACAAGGGCCGGTTTGCACTTATCTATACACTTATTATGATACGAATTGTTACGCCTTAAACAGTCACTTCGACTTTAACCATTTCTTTCTATTGTAACTTGTGTCATTTAAAACATTAAATAAAAATGGGGGGGGGGGAGAAGCAAGTTCGAGGAGCAAATAAAATTTGACGATTAAAAAAAATGAAGAGGCGTTCAAAGTCATTAAATGTGATCAGCAAAATTTTTGCCACTTTCTACAGGGACTTTTATAAGTTTGAGACACCAATTATAGTTACATTCAACCAGTATTCCACATAGTGCATTCAATGATTCATTTCAAGAACATATTACTGTTATTATTATTAATATTTAAAATTTGATGAGTGAAACCGAAGCCTACATGTAATGAAAATGTTCTGATAATAATATTTCAACAAAAAATGTGGTGGGCGATGCCACTTTTAAGAGTAAAGAAATCTACACCTGACTGGATTTCAAAATTGTCCCAATTCAGATTGAATTTGTCTTTAAAAATTCCCAGAAAAATAAACACTACGAATGGACAAATATTTCCAAACCCTGGTTAGGATGAAATTTCATGTTTAATGTGGAAAGTTCAAACACTGCTTCCAATGAATTCTTTTGTGTGACTATTAAAATATTTTTGTCATGTGAGACATGTAGAAGTCATGCAGACCGTGAGAGCTACCATTGCTATATTGTGACCAAATGCCTTTGCAGAATACACGTTTGAATGTGGATATAAGTGGCGTTCCATTTCATTATACATACGCTCTTCGCTAAAATCACAGACTTAAAGGATGAAAATCATAGACAAAAAAGAAAATAGACAAATGAAAACAGAGCAATGTTTGATAAATTTTGTTAAATACTTTGCGCAAACATGTCCGTTCCTTTGAATGTCACATTTCCGCAATGCGTCCAATCAAACACACACCATGCTAGTGCTCTAGAAAACTTACGTCACTTTTTGTCACAATTACACACCAGTTACTTGTGACACAGTTGCCACCATTGTGACAGTTGCCGCCAGCGTGAAATTACACCAAGCACTGATTCTGATTGGGAGCATGGCATTCGATGTAGAGATGGTCAATCTATATATATAGCGTCAATGTCAAAGTAAACAGTGGTGAATGAAGGAGAGAACTGGTGGGAAGTGGCTTCGTCCTATCTTGCCATCAAAACATTTGACTTATAACCCACCATCGAGCATGTAGCTGGCACTGTTGAAACTGTTGAGCAAGTCCGTGGCATCGCTCGAACTGAAAGCGCCACCTCCGCTGCCATCCATCCCAGTTCCGGGAAGATTGTCCAAAAAGTCTAGATTAAAGTCTGAGGCTGAGTTTGGTGTGGTAGTGCCACCCCCTCCTCCACCCATAAAGCCACTCTGGCTTTGTACGCCGCCACCTGCGGTACTGGTCATGGGTGATGTGGACGCCATAGAGACGGAAGAGTTCATCTGCATGTTAACTACAGAACCGCCGCTGCTGCCCTGAGTTGCTGTTGGTCCCATCGGTCGCTCCAGGGACGGTAACTGCATCCCCATTGATCTCCCAGGCTGTTGAGGTCCTCCTTGTCCTGGTCCCGGTCCGGGATTTCGTGGTCCCATGCCGGCCATGGCCAGCCTCACCTGCTGTTGCTGTAAGGCAGTCATCTGCATGCCTCCAGCAGCTGCAGCTTGCATAGAGTTAAAACTTGCTGCTCCTGTGGGAACAGTTTGAGAAAAGGAGGGGGGTCTCCCTTGAACTCCCATGGGGTTCCTCACAGAGGATCCAGGGCCATTGTACTTCACCTGGTTCTGCAGTAGCATTTGGCGCCAGTCCTGACCGCTCAGGCCACGCTGGCTAATGTTGAGTCCCTCTGGTCCAACATTCACATTTGGGGGTCTCTGCCCCCTCATGAGAGCACTACTGTAAGTGGGGGCAGTGACCGACTTGCTACCTGGTAGTCCTCCGCTACTGCCCCCACCTGCAACTCGCACGCCAGATCCTTGAAGTCCCTGAACAGATGCAAACCGGGTCATGACACCCTGAGGACCCACCATCTGCCCTTGCTGCATCTGGGGTGTCATGAGTCGGTTTTGTGCCATGGTCATTTGACTCAGAGGTCCACTTCCAACTGTACTGGGACTCATTCCACGCATCACTGCACCACCGTTTTGATTGAACACATGATTTTGATTCATCGCAGACAGCATGCTGTTGGCATTGGGTCCCAGCGACGGCAAGCTTCCTGGATTGTTGCCATTGCTGGGATGCTGCTGCTGCGGCTTGTACTCGGGCGGTGGCGGCCGCGGCAGAAACGACGAAGACATTGGTTGCTGCTGCTGCTGCCGCTGCTGTTGTTGCTGCTGTTGCTGTTGTTGCTGCTGCTGCTGCTGGTGTTGTTGTTGCAACTGCGCCAGCTTTTTCTGCTCCATCATCTGCTGGCGCAATATGTGCTGCTGCATCAACTTCTGCCGCAGCATCGGGTCCATTTTATCAAACGGTGGCGTTGGTCCAGTGGGGTTGCCTGGTCCTGTTGAACCGAGATCACGTCCTGCATAGGGCGATGTTGGAGGCTGGCCAGTGGAAAAGTTGACCGATTGGGATTGGGAGACGGACAAATGAAACTGGTCGTTGGGGGACGTTTGGTGAAAACCTCCGTACATTGCTTGCTGTTGTGACTGGGACACAGGGACCATCTCTTGCATCTGAATGTGTTGACCTTGAGACATCTAGAACAGAAAAAAAAAGAAAAAATCAGTTTAGCAAACACATTGCCGGCATTACAGGTAATTTCTGAATAGAAATACCATACACACGATTCAAATACCAAATACAACCAAGCTAGCTTATTGTGATGGGGTTCACAGTTTCCGTATACATTATGCGAATGATGTTGCTGTTGTTGTAAGACTGATATCACGTGTGTTTACTAAGCATAGCCAGACCAAAAGGTTTACTAAGAAACTCAATTTGACACCGTATGGACATACAATGATACACCTGACCGCAGCAGTTTTTTAAATGGTGCATCCAACACTGCCTGTGCGTAGCATACGTTTCAGACAGTTTGTGTATAAAAATACAACACAATCAATTCAAATACCAAATGTAACCAGCTAAAATATCGTGACGGTATACGTGCAGAAATCCAGTTGGCGATTAAATTAGACAGGTTGGCGATTAAAATATTTGTCCAGTAGCCAATTTGGCCGGTGGATTGGTGGTGTTAAATAGGGCTGTAAGGAACTGTTGTGTTTTCATTTCTTCTTGGTAAACTTTATAACGGTTTTCCGTCAGCTTTCCGCGATGGACTCGTTTCAGAAGTTAAGAGAAGTGTTACGGACAGAGGATTTTATCATTTTCAAACACGTTTTCTCAACCTCTGTTTGCTGCAAGGCCAATGAAAATACCACAATTTATAACAAACTTTTGCTTTGACGTCATAGATCACGCTTGAAACATGCATAAAAACAGAAATTTAAATTTGGCGACAAAAGTTTCTTAGTTGGCGACTAAAAATTTGTGCTCTACCGGTCAATGGCGAGTTGAGAAAAATGTGAATCTGCACCTATATGACGGGTTACGAAGTTTTCACACACCTTATCAACAAGTTCTAATCTCGGCTGAATCTTGTAGCCAAGGCCCTACAGGGTCCAGCCGAGATTAGAAGTTATTTAATCAAAAAACAAGTTCTGATCTCGGCTGAATCTTGTAGCCAAGGCCCTACAGGGTCCAGTCGAGATTATCAGTTATTTACTCATTAAACAACTTCTAATCTCGGCTGAATCCTTCAGCCAAGGTCCTACAGGGTCCAGCCGAGATTAGCAGTTATTAACTCATTAAACAACTTCTAATCTCG
>JAHWFP010191511.1:52594-65022 GCA_023313725.1 Lithobius niger
CTCGTCTCGTGGCCACCACTGAGGAAGAATTAAATAACTTCTAATCTCGGCTGAATCCTGTAGCCGATGTACTACAGGGTCCATTAGAAAGTTTGTGCTTTTAAGCTCGGCTGGGGCCTGCAGCCAGGATCCATACCCCTGGTGACATAGAGGGAGAGGGTCCGGCTTGCGGGAGTCATAGGTTCGATTCCCGGTCGGGGCAGTTATCCTTCTTTCTTTCTTTCTTTTTTGGTTTAGTGTGTCTTGCATTCTGACAAGGACTATCTATAAATGCTGAATGTTAGCTTCATTAACCCTACACCCTGTGATTTATTGTCCATCACTCTCGCAACAGCACCCAATCGGCTATCATTACGGAGGTTGGTGCACCAAGCCACAACCCTTTCACATGCAAAATAAACAACCCCACTCCACGACGTTTTCCACGAAAAACACCAAGTGATCGGGATCGTTGCCCGTCAATGCCCCTTAGCTAGAGGTCGCTTCGGTCGCGTTACGTGCTTTTAAAGCCGCCATCCACTTGGCCTGCGTCACGAAAATATTGTAAATAAATGAATCCTGCTGTTGAGTCATGCATGATTATTATGAGTGCCACTCTTCTACCCCCCCCCCCCCCAACTAGTTTCATTGCCGCCTCCAACCAATCACGAATTGAGGACGACAGCACGTGCTCCTCCAGGTTTCCCCGACTGATTGTAATTAGTGCACAATATAAATTAGAGGTTGTCAAAATGCGCCCTGTGACAGCTGATCGTATAATGACAGCCAGCCAGAGCCAGAGCGTTGTTGGTTGGTTGGTCAGTGTGAGAATGTCCGATGTGGTTACAATAGCGAATCGAGGGGATGTGAAATACAAATGGAGAACTCGACCTCCCAGAGGTCTTAAAAATTCTGTCTGGATTATCATGTTTTTCGCATTAAAACTGCATCGTGTTTACATAAAGGAGCAATTTCGGAATTTTTCTCGGATTTATTCTGCACTCTTACGTCCGATAAAAATTAATTAAGTTGTTATCAAGAGCGCACGCATGAATCAAGAATCCACTGCAATGCAACCATTGTATCTGCGTCACGAAATAACCACTGCATCAATAAACACACAAGATTTTGCACATTAGATAGTCTTGCGTATCAAAAACCAAAACTAGTAAAAAGGGGCCGCGCCAAGTTCCGAATGGTTAGGCCCTTCAAAGGCGTGATATCAACACACCAAAACATTCGCCAAGTTCATCGCACCGCTTAATAGTTCGAAGGTTGAATGAAAACTAGAACATTGCAACTTTTAGTAGCAGTGTTCAAGCTTTCATTTAACGTCCAAAGTATTATTCGGTGCGATAAAGTTGGCGAACGTTTTGGTGTGTTGATATATCACTCCTTTGAAGGGCCGAACCATTTCCAGAGGTGATTTTAACAAGGAAAATTAAAAATCTGACATGTTGTTGAGGAATAATCACGGTGACAAAATGCACAGGCGGTGTAGCTGCTCACCTATTTGCTCACCAGTACTTTCCGAAGCGCGAAAATCTGCCCCAGCCCGCATCGTTAATAAATATCAACATGGATGTAATGCGTGCTCAAATTTATTTCAGTTTGGTCAGCTATTTTGTTGTATGACGCCCCTCTCAACGGGACCAAAAAATGTCCCCCCCCCCAAAAAAAAGGCATGACCACCCAATTCTTCCCCCCCCCCAACCCCGGCGATAAATAATGAGCGGTCCCTTAGCGAACACGACTATATACACTTAATCGCGTTTTCGCTGGGATTACCGAAGTTCGTAACAACATGTTAAATGAATCTGAACACTACTAACGACAAAACCCATCACTAAACGTCACCGACACCAGACACGACGTTAACAAGTGCGGCCATCCACCATCGGTCAACACAAACAACACAGCAAGCAACACGATCCTTCTTGCTTACACGTCTAGCATCGCGCCATTTTGCCAAGTTATCTACAGGCCTGTCATACTATTCTGACATTTGGCATCCATTTCGAGCTAGGGCGTTAAGAAAAGACTCCTTTCGCAGCCAGGGAAGCAGTGGGGGTTGGAGGAGAGGGAAGGGGTGGGGTTTTGGTTGGGGGGTGGGGGGATAACGAAATAGCAGAACGGAAGAAGGCTGGTGATACATTTTACCACGCACTGTTGGTGTTGGTGTGGGGACTCAGTGGACAGACCTTCGGTGGACATACAACCAGCGGTGTGTGGTCATCCAATTCCCTACGGTCGGCGTCTCCCCCCTCATCACTCAACAGTCCCCGCCGTGTCCCCAAGAATCCGTCCACTGTCAGGATCCATTTGTAACGGCCGGCAACGTGGTCAGCCAGCCAACCTCCCCCCCTCTTCCCCCAGCCATCGGTGAAGCGGAAACACAGCCGGATCCGCCATTTTAAGTTCTCAATTTTTCACTTTGTGCTTTTTGTTTTGTTCTTCAGTCGTGCTTAAAGCGGGATTTCAAAGAAAATCATGCTGTGTGTCTTAATTCTTGGCGTCAGAGGCGGATCCCGCATTGTGAGAGTGGTGCAGCTGCTCCCGCCATTTTTTTTTGCCACCACTCGAAAATATGATGTTATTTAATTTGCAGTGTGAATGTGCGACTGTTTTTCGTTATTAAAAAGGAGTTGGGAGCAATGATAAGTCAATTTTTCACATTGGCGCAAAATGCTGAAGTGTAAATAAAATAGGTACAGCAGCCAACCGCCGGGGGGGGGGGGGGTGTGTGTGGATATTTTTCTTTTTCAATGTGCGATAAACTTCGAGCGTTCACTTCCTTGACCTTCTTTTAAGTATCCGTGCGTTTCTTTTCCATCTAGCAATTCAGCGCGAAATAAGAGTATGGTTCGCGATTAATATCAAACTACGTGTTGATAAACGGGATTGGGGTTGACTTTACACCATACTTCGGGTTCGATCAATTACTCGATGGAAAAGAAACGCCCGGCATACCTACAGATAGCTTCACCGCAAAAAAAATCCGAATCGGTTCGTTTTCGGTTTTCAGGAAACAACGGAAAAAAACTTGGGTTTCGGTTTCGAAACCGACCCATCCTTAAAAAGGCGCTGGTCCACTATTTCGATAGCGCTGCCCTTATTCTGAACACAGCATCCACGTTCCAGATTATCCGTCATCCAATAGGCTGATGTGGGTCACGTGATCTCGTTTTAGTTCTGAAACTCGCGGCGCTGCTACGAAGTGTTTTTTTTTATTTTTTTTTATTTACCACTATTTTCTTAATATTGCTCGAAGATTCTACGGCGCTGCATCCAGGAATTGAAAAGGTGAAAAGGCGCCTTTAAGGCCTATTCACAAAAAAAAATGTTGGCCTACCGACATACTACTGCTAATTCAGATATCAATTCTATCCTTTTTGTTTTGTGTAATTTTTACCAATGACAAGATTCGTGCCAGGTAGTCTACTATAGTACACGTGTTAACAACCACCTTTTAACTTTCTATCCATCTCAAACGACAAAATCAAGCCTTACCCCCCCCTCTCCAAACCCCCTAAATTCTGGGGCATGACAGGCATTTCCTGAGTGGTTACGTGTTTGTTGCTTGATTTTTTTGCCCGAGGCACACTTGCCTTTTCTTCCACGCAACGCCAAGGTAAAAGTAAGAGGAAAGCAAAGAGCAAGCTGAGGTAATAAAACCAAACCGCCTTTGAAAAGGATCGTTTACCAAAGTGGAAATTGTATGGGCTCGAGAGAGCCAAGAAGCCCGAGGCTATCGGCAGAAATGTTATGTTTTGGTTGTCTCGAACGCTGTTTTTGGCAACGGATACGAAATAAAACAAGATGGTGGATCACGTTTTGTGGATGCGTTTTAGACCGATGCGTCGGCTTGGCGATACATTGACGCCGACGGCTTCGTTTATTAGCCGATGGCTGGGTCGAAGGGTTTGTACAACGAATAAAAAGTATTGCTCCAAATAAAATACCGAACGTTTACTGTATTAGTTGACGTCAGTTCGTTCCGTTTTTAGTATTAAAGGCGCCTTTTTCACATTTTAAACTCCTAGATGCAGCACCGCAGAATCTTCGAGCAATATAAAGAAAATGGCGATAAATTAAAAAAAATGGAACAACACTATTCGTAACAGCGCCGCGATTTTCATAACCAAAACGAGACCACGTGACCCACGTCTTCCTATCGGATAACGGCGAATCGGGAACGTGGATGCTGTGTTTAGAATATGGGCAACGATATGGTGAACAGTACGCTTTAAAGGTACAATTATCCCAGTTGGCTTTCCCTGTATGACTCAGTTTTTGCTCAAAAGTATGTAAATGTTGCCAACACAGTTATTTTCTTGTTTTTTTTTTTATGTCATACGAGATGATTTTGCGACATTAACTCTAACCTGTGTAAATGTTGCAAACGCTATTCTCAACGGGTCGCACGACATACCGGAAGGATTTATGTTCCTTTAATCAACCCTCTTGATAATCCAAAAGTTTACTGTTTAACTGTATCAAAAAGTTTTTATTTAGGCCCAATTGCTAAAAAATGCTTTAGCTTTCCATTTTCTTTACATGTAGTACTAAATTTGTTAGTCCGTAATAAGTATTTACATCTATTTTTTTTTTAATAACTAAAGTTAAATGTGAAGTGATCGACCACCGGCAGTATGTCAGTAAAGGGTATATGGCTTTTCAACGACATCGGCCCATCGGAAGGACACGTGCAAACATCTAATGGTCAAATCTCTACGCAGAATGGTCGTCCACACTTGAATGGGCTCAGGAACCCAACTATAAACGCACCATATAGAAAATTCTCACCAGTCAAGAGAAACCACCTAAATTCAACCGAGTTTCCAAGTAACACGAAGGGTTACCAAGACCAAACAGATTTTGGTAAATTTCACAAAACAGGCCAAAGACAAGAAAAGACAAGTGATTTGCCACGCACCACGAGAATACCTAAGATTGGACCCATTCTTCTAGGCTGACAGCTTCTCCAAGACGAAAGAGACTTCAGAGTTCAACGAATTTACTGAACTACCACAGCGATTCACCAAGATTGAACAAATTCTCTGTGACTGGCATAATTTTCATCAAGTCAACTTATTCCAAGCTCGAACAGTTTCTTACAAATAGGAAATACTGTAATCCAAAGTTCAAACCATTTAACAAGTAGGCCTTGATACATCAACAAAGTCTCATCAACACTGAAATTGTGTTAGACCACCATTCCAGAATTCAACATATTTACCAAGTATGCCTACTACATGTATCCACCAGCCGAACCAATTACGAAAAATAAACAGGTTTTCCATCAAAACCTTACTAAGTTTTGAGAGAACTCCCACCCAAATCCTACGTTTTAACAGAACTTTCATAAAAACCTTTCTAAGTTTCAAGAATTACCAACCAAGAAGAACACAGATGTCCACTCTTTAAATTTTCGGTGAACCTCCTTTGAACTTCTTCAGAAATACACGAGACGTCACATCACAGCATCAAGTACGATCACCATTTTTTAACGCTCTCGGTGTTGTGATGTGACTTTTCAATTTTTTTTCTTTGGCTTTGTGTTCTGAAGAAGATGAAAGGAGTTTTACTGAAAATGTAAAGAGTGGACTTCATCTGTGTTCTTCTTGGTGGTATAGTGTGATAATTCTTGTGATGTCTTTCCAATGCGACTGGGCCAGTCAGTTACCGGTTTTTTTCAGTCCTAACTAATATTATAAAACATCTTCCATCAAATCCAGAGACCTCCTTCAAAAACGTACTAAATTTTAACAGGTCCTCCATCATAACTTTACTAAATTCTAACGGATCCTCGACCATCAATACTTTACCGAATTTTAACAGACCCTACATCAAATCCTTATTACATTTTAGCAGATCCTGCATCAAAACTTTACTAAATTTTAACAGATCCTTAACCATCGAGACTTTATTAAATTTTAACAGATCCTCCATCAAAATCTTACTAAGTATTAACAGATGGCTTTATCAAAACTTTGCTAAATTGTAACGATTCTTCGACCATAAAGATTTTACTATATACTTTAGCAGATCCTCTATCTAAACCTTACTAAATTTAACCTATCCTCCATCAAACTTTACTAAATTATAATGAATTCTCGACCATCAAGACTTTACTACATTGTAACAGATCTTCCAACAGATCTTCGACCATGAAGACTTTACTATACATTTTAGCAGATCCTCTATCAATACCTTACTAAATTCTAACCTGTCCTCCATCCAAACTTACTAAATTTTAAAAGACTTTACTACATTGTAACAGATCCTCCATCTAAACCTTACTCAATTTTAACAGATCCTCCACCAAAACGTTTACTAAATTCTAACGGATCGTCGACCATCAAGACTTTACTATACATTTCAGCAGATCCTCCATCAAACCCTTACTATAAATTTTAACCTATCCTCCTCAAAACTTTACTAAATTATAATGGATCCTCGACCATCAAGACTTTACTATACATTTGAGCAGATCCTCCATCAAAACTTACTAAATTCTAACGGAACTTCGACCATCAAGATTTTACTATACATTTTAGCAGATCCTCCATCTAAACCTTACTAAATTTAACCTATCTTCCATCAAATTACTATACATTGTAACAGATCCTCCATCAAAACCTTACTAAATTTTAATAGATCCTCCACCAAAACTTTTACTAAATTCTAACGAATCTTCGACCATCAACACTTTACTATACATTTCAGCAGATCCTCCATTAAAACCTTACTAAATGTTAACCTGTCCTCCTCAAAACTTTACTAAATTATAATAGATCCTCGACCATCAAAAGTTTACTATACATTTTAGCAGAACCTCCATCAAAACCTTACTAAATTTTAACAGATCCTCCATCAAAACTTGACTCGTTTTAATAGATCCGTTAAGTTCACAAACTTCATCAGCTTAAAGGATTCCCTTCAAGTAACGAAGAATCGATCTGGGGCACTCGGAATCATTTTCCCTATCATCAACGGATGATTCAGCTATCTGAGGGAGAAACAGGGGCTATACACGTTGTACCTGTTGTCTACAAGTTCTGGTTTCCACACCTGGATCATTTACCAACCCTCCTTCTTGTTCACTGAGCTCGAGAAACGCATGGTGGAAACAATCGGTGCTTGGGTCGCGGCCACTATAAATCAAGGGGGGAGGGGTGGGGGAAATGTCCGCTGCAGTAAACCGTTGAACCCCCTCCCGGTGGGACGTTAGTTCGGCCCATCGTTTCTGCACCTTTTACATCTGCCATTTCTCTGTCGAACGCCTTGAGTTTTACTCCTGATCCACGCTTTCCTATTGGTGAATCAAACGTCGCCATTTTTATGTCGAATGAGCCAATCGTCAATCTTTACCGAGATGTCTCCCCCTAGCGGCGTTAAGTACAAACGAAATGTCCGCTTTTATAAACGTAACTTAATGTAGTTCATGTCCTTTTACGATTTGTTTTAAGTTCTAGTGACTTTCTATTTACGAGGTTTTTTTTTCTTTCTTTCCCTTAGCATAAAGAAAGACGAGCATTTTATTTTCACGGAGATCGGATTAATGAAATCGCTTTTCCCCACGTTGTACCTGAAATGTAGGCATGCAGTAATATCGCCTGAAAAGGTTTAATTTTTACAAGTTTTAAATCTAAAAACACCTTGAAGAAACCGCGTGTGAAAAGGTGATTGGTTAAATAAGTCATCCATGGAATGATCTGACGTGAGTAATTTGAAGTGTCCCACCAAAATACTGAATTAAATTTCCTTGAGTTTTCCAGGTTTTTTCCAGAGTAGTTGAGATCAATTTCCAGAATGTTTACTATAATTTTGGGAAATATTTTATTTTGACATTTTACCACTTTAATTTTTCTTAAACGTAATGAGCTCAATTTTAGTATCTTTTATGCGTCAATGCAGAAATATAAGGGTAACATTTTTTAACTGTTAACGTAATGCGTTTATGCTCTAGGCCTATGATAAACGTGGCTATGTTTTAATTTTTTTCAGAAGGTTTTGCATCTCTGCAATTTGTTGATTAAGAGCAATCTCTCAGGAATCTTGGATTCCATGGCCAGTTTTTGTTTTTTCCACCTGAGTTTTCCAGGGTTTTTTGTGAAAAAAATCAGAGAATTCTCTGAGTTTGAAACATGGTAGGAATTCTCGGGAGTTTTCCAGGTCCTTCAGCTTGGTGGGGAACCCTGTCTTAATGTATCAAGTCGCCTGATTAATTTCTCAATAATTTCCCTGATTGGTTTTGATAATTTTGATAAGTCAAAATCCCTGAAATCGTCCCCCCCCCCCACATTGATTTACGAACATAAATCCATAAATACGGCATAGACTGCAATGTAGAAAAATAGTTACCAGATCGAAAAATGGGGTTTAAAGTATCGAGTAAGGACACGCAGACACAAGAACCAGAGGAGTTCATCTGCACCGCTTCGCACCGTATCACTAAAACGGATGTGCAGACTTTATTCTTTAAGAGTAATTCACAATAAATAACCTCAGTGTTGGCACACTGTATTTTTCAGGTCCTTTCTATTGAGTATGAGAACGTAATCGACGATTTTTGATGAACCCATCATGTCGTATACGACACGTACATTCCTATTTAAATGAATAAAAAATCTAGATAAATAAGTATTGCTTTATTCTGAGCGCAACTGGGTATAGGGCCCACATAGGCTTTTGGCACTCTGCAATTATAAAATACCTTAAATAAAATATTAAATCTGCACTGCTTAGTCAATGATTTTATTTTATTCAGGGAGTGTGGCCCACTTCATAGGCCATTTGCCCCACCACACACCACACTCACAATCATAACGACACAGACAAAACACATACCGGTACAGCAAAACGCCACTTAGGTCATTGTGGTGTTCTTGCAACATACTGTCAATCAATTCTGACGTTGTTCAGGGTTTGGGGAAAAAAATAAAATGAAAGATATTTATTTGATTTACGTGGATTTTCTGATTTAAATCACAATTTTCGATAGCAATTATTTCACCTTTGAGAGAAAAGACGAGAAGTCTTCAGTTTTAGTAAGAGACAATTGAAACAACACGAGCACGCGTGACAAATCATTGTAAGCAATGCATTTTAATTTTAGTGCGCTGTGCCAACGCCAGTTTGCGCAGCAACATTACGCATGCGCTGTATTAGGGCACGTTTATGCAACCATTCGCTTTTGCATTTTCGCAGCTAGAAGCTAGAAATCACCTCAAATTCCAACATGGCGGCGGTTTTATGTCTGCCGCCTCGCAACGAAAACAGCAAATAACATGAGTTCAGAAGCGTTTGGGAAAATTGTTTCGTCATGAGGAATTCTTTATATTATTGGCACGGATTATAAGAATGCAAGTATTTACTCAAACGATGTCAGATTTAGCTAATCCATTTAGCGTTGTTACCATGGCAATGTCACCTTTGCCATTGCGATTGAGTTCTAGCTGCGAGAATGCAAAGGCGAGTCGGTGCGTAAACGCGCCCTTACTCTCAATCGAAAGTGAAACGTTTCTCGCTCTGATCGTTTTGGTAGGGTAACTTAACTTACAAAAGGATGATCGTCTGTTTGTTGATTTTTTTTATTATTAGTACTGTGAAATTGGCATTTTTAAACACGTAGGGCTTCGCCGGCCAGATGACCGGAAGCGGTTAAAGCACGCCCTTGGAACCTATGTTTGAAGACTAAGGACTAAAATAGCCATGACGACGTGGCGCACTAAGGGAGTGTTTATGCACGGACTCACCTTTGCATCGCGCAGCTAGAAGCTAGAAATCATCAGAAATTCCAACATGGTGGCTGTTTTAGCTCTGCCAGCTCGTAACGAAACGAGTCAATAATTTGAGTTTAGAAGCGGTTGGGAAAATTGTTTCTTCAGGAGGAATTCTTTAGCTTACTGTCACGAATTATATTTTGCTCAAACGACATCGGATTTAGCTCATCCAGGAAGCGTTGTTGCCATGGCAACGTCACCTTGCCATCGCCATTATATTTCGGGTGCGACAATGCAAAAGCGAGTCGTTGCGCAATCATGCCCTAACGGTCTCAGGCGGCCTCTACTGACAGATTCCGGTACCACTGTAGACGTTTCTGACTTAGCACTATAGCGCAGTGACACGACGTAGTATTTATTATTGTATATAACTCTATGCTGGAGCAAGTAACAGGGTTAGCTGCAAGGGTCACTGGAGGGGGGAAAGAAGGGCCGTCATACTGAAGACAATGTTGTTAAGAGTTGATTTTTTAGGCCTATAACGCGTGATTTTTGTCGATTTGTTGGCAGTTGCTGGCATTTTTAAGCAAGTGCAATCTTTATTTTCCAATTACAACCTAGCAGCATAGGGATTGGAGAAAACAACGTTTTTTTAAGCCTATGAAATCCGCTCTTTCAAAGCACTGCCTTGACTAGAAGTGCCGTTGTTTAACCCTCCATTTCAATCTAGTGCCCCTTGCAGCTATCTCTGTTGTAGCCAATATGACGTCACATGACGCTGCTCTATACAGTAGACGTTAAAAAAACATATCTCCTAAGTCGTTTTTTTTATTCTTTCTGCTGGTTATAAGTTATTAATTTTGCAATTAACCGGTTTTTTTCCATTTTTTTTTTCTACCGTGCACTAACAGTTTCTGGCTTTTTTCTTTCTGTAAACTGGCTAGAATAGAACTGTTTAAAAGTTCGAAGAGATTGAAGTTTTTTTTTTTTTCATCTGGGGTTGATGGTCTGAATTTCATTATTCCATAATATACAATCCCTAAATTATGTTGTTCGCAAGCACCTATTTCGCAACAAAAAAATCGTTCTTCCTAACTGCGGACTATGGAGAGGTCGTTCGTAATATCCAAGTATGGATTGGTTCAATATTAGTTAGCACAATTCAAAATAGAGTAAAGAATGCTAGAAAGTACATAATTTGCTTGTTTTGATGTGATGGGAAGGTTTTAAGTGGGGCTACCTATACTTCATCGATTTAGACGTTAGACCATGTTTACGGCAATGCGCTGATGACAAGCGTGCAAAACTAGCGCGTTTAAAAAAAAGTTAATAGTGTGTGTCAGGCTGTCGGCGTAATAAATTTTTTTTCATGTGTCACGATACGTGCATGATATAGTGTATAATTCGAATTACACCCATATGCGTGACACGATTTACGTAGTCCAACCTGCAACAAGAGTGGTTACTACCAGAAAATCATTACGCTTACTATAAAACAATTGTTATTATTATTATTTTCTACTTGAAACATTTACTCTATGGTAAATAAATAGCCAAGGCAGTTTAGTAACAAAGTAAAAATTTTTTATCACGATTTTCAATTATGAAACTCGGATCGAGATCGTGAGAGAATAAAACGTAGTTTCCAATAAAATGTGACCGTAAACATTCAAATATAGCACTTTTGGATATTTACTTTTGAGCTTTACGCGCAAACCTCAAATCAACTTTTTACGCCTTGTCATAAACGCCGACAAACATGTGAATTCTGCACGCAAAGCAAATCGTCAAGAAACTACCGTTTAATTAACGTATCATAAAGGAAAGTGGAGCACAAGCCAAACACACGACCATCATACACTAGAAATAACGTAGGCGAGCGATACACCTTCACGCACTAACGTTTTACCGGCGTGGCGTGACCCGGATTTGAACAGGCAATCTAATCCATCCCCAGATCACTGATGAACGTTTTTTCCAATACGCCCACTCGTCCACTGGCATAAAGCTGACTTACTAAGCCCGTTATTAAGGTCACAGCAGTGGCAAGGGCTCCATTCGACCGAGAATGCTTGCGGCCATAGGCAATGGAGAGGGAATACGAATAAATACAAAGGCACGTCTAAGGGTTCAGTGAGCCATCTTTACGCCATTGGAGGAGCGGGCATATCGGTAAATGTGTTACGTCAGTGATCTGCGGAAGAACTGGGTTATCAGTTCGAATCCGGGGCATGCCACTTCGACGAAACGTAAGTGCGTAAAGCTGGCTTATTGTACTACAGTAGTGTACGATTTTCGATTTTTGAGTTGTTATCTGCTTTCTTTATATAATTTGTAACGATTTATGCATATTTATTCAATGTATCGTCAGTTTAATTTCGGGGGAAAAAAAATCTACCCCAAGACAATGTGGATTCCCGCCAAGCTTTTTGGCCGTGTGAAGTTTCAGCCTTTTCTGTCGCATTGTTATTTATCCTCACATGCCTGAAAACAGCCAAACTACCTTAGCTGTAAAGACACAACGTGTTTAGTGGTCGCCATGCTCATACATCTGGGTGTAATCGTTTATCTCTGAGGGCGACACACTAGTGTGTGTCTTGATTTCGGGAAAAAAAATAATAAATGTACATTCGACAATCTCGATTAAAGCGAAAACGGGTGAAAAAAAACCGACATCGAAATGTAACCGAAACATCACGCACGTAAGTGATGGCAAATTTT
>JAHWFP010191511.1:65122-82433 GCA_023313725.1 Lithobius niger
TTTATTTATTTATTTATTTATTTATTTATTTATTTATTTATTTTTGACATCTCATCTGTCGAATACTTGATCCAAAAGGCAACAATCTATTAGGGTTAGGCGCTTAATTGGATTTAATCGTGACAAAAAAAATTAATACTATAGCACTGCAATTAAATCCGTAAAATAGAAAAACGACATCTTTTCACTATCAAAGTAAAGTCGACAACTGCCGTGGCGAATCGTCCTTGTCTATCATGTAATATGTAGGCCTATTACCGGTGGCCATACATTTGCATTGCTGACGTCATTATTTTTGCATAAATTTCACTTATGGTACCAGCGTATTTCCGGTACATTAGAAGAATTCAGATTAAAGACTATGGGGAAAGGGGAAAATTCAAAAGAAAATCGCACCAAATCATAAACTGTAATCTTTATTTCATTTAGATCGTATCGCATCGAGTGAAATCCAGAAATCGATAAACTACCTGATAATACCACTTGTAGCGCAATTGTCAACCTAAAAGAGACGGGATTGGCCAACGATGGCGTTTACCGACTCCCTATTGGTTCGCGCCTTCCTTAGACGTAACGGAGGTCCGTTTGGTCTCAAATCGAGTTCCACTGTCTCCATAAAGTGGGAAAGACGTCAAAATCATTAACTTGCGGCTGCGTTTTAAGTCGTTCGGAATTGCGGAGGTTTCCAAATTGTTCAACCCTTCCCGTTCAGAGGTGAGAACCACTTGTCACCGACCCGACCCCCTCATTTTCTCTTCACTCTCGACTACATCGTACACTCTTTAATTCGCCTCTCCCCTCCCCCCATCCGGGAACCCACTGGACCAATTCGTTAACAGATAATCGCACGAAAGGTGCTACCAAATTGCGACTCGCCGTCGCGTTTACATACACATCGGTCGCCAAGAACAAACAACTAAGGCACAAGTCGGTTAACAGTTTGCGGTCCGTTAACACTTATCCCGGCTTCGAATCTTTCGCGAATGTAATGGCGGCCGATGCGCTTAGGTCACGTGACAAACGGCTCCAAATCTCGTAAAATCTCCCCATAAACGAGATTAGGTTCTAGACTTGCGGAAGGTTTAAGTCTGCTGTTGCCGAGTTGGAAAGGTCGAAACCACCTCGACTGAAAACGTTTCTCTGCAATCTTAACACCCCACCTCCCAACCCCTCCCCGAAGTGTTTGAGTATGCAAATTGTAGCCTGCCGCGCGCTAGTTTGAGTTTGCGCGCCTCAACAGCCGTAATGACGGCGAGAAACAAGGCGAAGTGAATTAGGCTAGTTAATTAAAACAACGTGTAAAACAGCCCGGAGTGGTAGTGGAGATTCGACAGCGTTTAGCCCCTTAAGAGCCCTTCCAACGTCGAACTAAAACAGATTCAAACGGCGAAATGAGGAAAAGTTAAATGAACCGAATAAGCCTCGTTACAAGTGTTTATTGCTTCGATACAGCCCCCCCCCCACAACTCGTTTCCCATATCTCATTTCTTCAAAAGGAACCAAATGTTGGGTTTTTACGAAGGTAACAGACTGGAATGAAACACACAAATACGAAATAAGATTCCAAAATAACACAAGGAGGGTTACCGAAGTGTTATGTTAACTCAAACTCTGTTACGGAATTGCTCGCAGATATCTCTTGTTCATTTTTTAATGGTGCATAGTTTGCAGTTTTCTTGTTGTGTGGGGCAGAAAATCTATTTGGGTAGCGTCATTCATCTTTCCCTACCTATTCAACACCGTACGCAACTTAAAACGAACTTAAAGGCGCATGTTCACCACTTCGATAGCGTTGCCTATATTCTAAAAACAACATCCACGTTCCAGATTCTCCGTCATTCAATAGGCGGATATGGGTCACGTGATTTCGTTTTAGCTATGAAAATTCCCAGCGAAGTGTTTTTTTTTTTCAATTTACCGCTGTTTTCTTTATATTGATCGAAGATTCTACGGTACTGCATCCAGGAGTTGAAAGGTGAAAAAGCGCCTTTAAGTCAAACACAAAGCAGACCTGCAACTAAATCACGCACTAAACATTTACAGCATTTAATAGATAAAAGCTACAGCGTTTGCGCACGGCCACATGCTTGTCTGCCTGTGTGTTTGTTCGCCTATAACTCTGGACTTAAAGGCCCTTACAATCCCTACACTAAAAAAAAAACTTGAATGAGGTGAAAAAGTTAAATTAACCGAATAAACCTCACTTACGAATCCCGTATATTAATTACCTCACGGTCCATTTACTCGCTAATCGAAGCGTAATGGAGTTTAGGTTAGCTCTGCCCATAGGTCTTCCTTAAGACTTGTTTTTCCACTGCTGCTTGCAATAGTTTTAGTTCCTTATTTTTCACGTCTTATACTAATTCAGACAAAAAATGGGTTTGTGCGTTTCGGATTTTTTTTTCACACCACCGCTCGTACTTTTCGCATTTTTCATGTTTTTTATAACCATTAGCCAATTTTCACATTTTTTCACACTGGCACCATCCCTGAAAACGATCAGTAGTTCGATAACAGGATGTCATGTCGTCTCAACAAGTGGTGGAACATGTGGTCGAAAAAACGGAGACGCCTCCTTCATGCCACTCCTGGTAAAACCTGGAAAACTGTTTTGAAAACGAAAGCGAAAGCGAAACGTTTGTGCAAATTTTATGAAAATAACCACGCCCTCAACGAAAATACATTAAAAAAAAATCTAACAACGACACGATTGGTTAAAGGATGAAAGACGGCACGAGCGAAACTGGCTCAAAGTTGCAAACGTCATGTTCCCTCAATAGTTCCCAGAAAATGAGTGATGTCTTAATCAAGCTAGCAGCAGTCGACGCTTTGGCTGCCAACGCCCTCCCACGTCGAATTCCGGCATTTCTGGGTAAAAATAGATCCTTCGTTTAGATTCACCTTCTTCATCCAGTAGCCTAATTACTATTTTTTTTTCAGTTACTAGCTAAAATGAATGGTTAATAGACTTATAAAAGAAGACTGTATTGAAAGTTATATGAAAAAACGCCCGGCAAATAATAATAAAGAGCATTGATGGTTGCAACGGCGCTTACAACTATGGCAGCTAAATCAAGCGCTTTCATAGGCTTTCGAGTTTCGGTTTCAATTATTGAGGAATAGACAAAACGGATAGAAAAAGACAAATACTAACTAGACAAACATAAGAGCAGAACGATAGTAACAGCGTAAAAGCCACGACTTCAACAGCGCGTGTGCACACTGCTTTGACTTTCGGTTTCGATTTTTAAGAAGTTCGAGCGTTTACAAAGAGTTCTGTTTTTTGTTGACGGATACAATAAAACGGAACACGTATTTAAAGGGGGATTGCACCAACTGACAAGCTGCAGTATCTATAGCCATTTGCAGCTATCTTGTTTTATCTAGTCCTTACTTTCAACAGGCGAAAGAAAACACAAATAAATTTCTTTTTAACACAACAAACAAGCCACGGGCCTCCTTAATTATTGAGTGTAAAGTCGGTGCGCCCACGTGCACCAGAAATTGCGGTAATGTTACGCCTAACGACATTACGGGCGCTTTTTTCTATATATCGACAGTTTTGAAACGCAGATTTTGAACCGCTAGAAAGCGCCATCTAGTGACAGTGATATCATTAACCCTGGCCGCTTGCTCCCTGGTGTACGTGGACGCACCAACTTTGCTTTCAATAATTAATGAGCACGCGGCTAGTTTGTTGTGTAAAAGGAAATTTCTTTGCGCATTCCTTCGCTTGTTGAAATCAAGTGCTACATAGAACTCGATAACGGTAGACGGCGCTAGATGCTGAAACCTGTCATTCGGCGAATATGCACCTTTAATATTCGTATTTACAATCAACGCAGTTTCACCGTTAGAAGCTATAAAGACTCATAACATTCGTGCAGAAGAAGAATTTTTCCAGTGGCTCCGAACTTTCCACCAATGTTGACTGCTACAAGTTTACCATCTACAAAATGGTGCAGATTTGGGTTTGCCGACTCGTCATGAATTTTCCACAAATGTAATGCAGATGTATCACCTCTTTGTGGACAAGCTAGAAGGTAACGTGATTTGTGTTGTTTTTGACGGACTTAAAAGCCGCAAGTTTCCACCTGGATGGAGCAAAATTTAGTCTAGAGCCCTGGGGGTAAGACGATACTAAGACGATATAAAATTGTATATGTAAGGTAGGACAAACTATAGGGCAAATAATTTTTCCCTAAGACACAGACTGATCAACCCATAGATCAAATGGAACTTACAAATCTTTAGATAACTTAAGAAAATAATTTTCCCACTCAAAGCAAAGTTTAGATATCGCCAGGCCAAACTAGGGCAAATAATTTTTCCCCAGGATACAAACTGAAGGGAAGTGTAACTTAATAAGCAATTTTTAGATATAAATAGGCCAAAATAGAGCAAATAATTTTTCCCTAGGACACCAACTGATTAATCATTAAAGCGAAATGTAACTTACTAAGCAATTTTTAGATATAAATAGGGCAAATAATTTTCCCCTAGGACACCAACTAATCAATTAGTAAAACGAAGTGTAACTTACTAAGCAATTTTTTTTATATAAATAGGCCAAAGTAGGACAAATAACTTTTCCCTAGGATACAGGGAAGGGCGACAGATTCAAAATGGCGACCGTTTAGAACGTGAAATTCAATGGGGGCTCTTGAAAATCATCTGTACGTGACCATTTTTCGCCCATTAGTTTTCAACTAAGCATCCCCTTTCGAAACCTAAATTCCAAATGTCGCGTTTCTCAAGGCTGTTGGTGCAACACGAGAATCTGGGGTGTAGGGGGGTGGGGGCGGGGGAGGAGGGTGTAAGGAGTATTGGCAGTGGTTGGTGGGTAGTTTCGGTTGACCATCATCGAAGAACGCGCGCTGCGCCGGGTTTCTGATCCCCTTGTTTCACATCCTGCCTTCACTTCCTTCGAAATGCTGGTGCCAGTGACAAATGACGCTTCTCTCTCCGGCCCAAGAGGTCAACACTCCACCAGCGCTGGTTGCCCACCAAGCCCGGGCCACGTGACGTCCAATCCGCCAATCGGGATATCGCTAAATACCGAAGAAAAGAGGAGAAATTTGGTATAAGCAAGGTGCACTATTATGGAGGAGAGCAAAACCAGGAAAAGGTCATCGCGAAGTGGCACGCTCATGACGATGACAGTGACCAAAGCACTTTGCAAATTTAAACAAATAGTGCTCCTTTGTTTTTTTTTTTTAATTTCGAATTTAAAATCGAATGGCAATTTGCAGTGGTCAAATAATATTCTTCTAGTCAATTGTAATATTGTATTCGTACGGAAAACCATTATAACCCTATTTTATCTTGAGATTAAACTGTTGCTCAGTCCGAAAACTTTATTAAAAAAAATTCTTAGTAAGAGACCTGTTACTATTTATGGACCGGGGGGGGGGGGGGGAAACGGGTGGGGCGGGGGAGCCGCCGGCTAACCCAGGGGGGGGGGGGGGGTCAGATAAATTTGGGACCAATCTGGGGCCTAGCGCAAAATGTTCTAGGGCCAGTCAGAGGGGAGGTGGAGGGGTAGCAATTTCGTATTCAAGGCAAACACTTGAGTCTTTTAAATATTGACAGTTCCGTAAAGCAATTATACCCACATGTCTGTTTGTTGTTGCAGAGGGGGAGGGGACAAGTCTGGAATTGGGGTCAAGAAAAATTTAATGTTCTGTAAATATCCCCCCCCCCCTCCATTCCATAAATATTGACTGGTCCCAAGCATCAAAACTTTTCAGAAGGAAGAGAAACTATGGAATATCGGCATACAAGTATCTCAATACATCTGAAAGGAAAAGCCTTTAAACGTAGTTCATGCTGAATGCTGGCTTTCCTAGAGTACGTACGGTACACGAATTTTCCGGGGCTACGCCAAAATCTCGGCGTAAAAAGTCCCGTTAACATTATCCCGTTGAATAAACATGGGAGGTTGTGGTAAGGGAGGGAAAAAGAGGGGCGGGGACAAGAAGAAGGGAAAGGGGAGGGGAATTCTTCAGCAGAAATGATAACTCTTTGCCCTTTTAAATTAAAAATCGAAAAAAGTAGTCATAAGAGTAAGACTGGAGTCATTTCGTGACCAAAGTGGTATACGCTGATTGAGTGAACGAAACAAACGGAAATCGGCGTTGGTCAGCCATTAAGTAAGAATCGCTTCACTAAGCATAATAGCCAGAGCCGTTAACGCTTATAGGGCAGTGACATGACGTAGTATTATTGTATATAACTCTATGGTTGGAGCCAATAACTGGGTTAGCTGCAAGGGGCACTGGAGGGCGAAAGAAAGGGCGTATTACTGAAGACAATGCTGTTAAGAGTGGATTTCTTAGGCCTATAAATGCACGATTTTTGTCGATTTGTTGGCAGTTGCTGAAATTTTTATGCAAATGGAATCTTTATTTTCCAATTACAATCTAGCAGCATAAGGGATTGGAGAAAACAACGTTTTTTTTTAGGCCTAAGAAATTCGCTCTCAAAGCACTGCCTTGACTAGGAGCGCCGTTGTTATCCTCCATTTTAAGCTAGTGCCCCTTGCTGCTATCTCGTTTGTAGACAATATGACGTCACAGCCGCTGCTCTATTGAATGACGTAATGCACGCGTTATGGCTTCTTATGTGATGCAGATACACTGGAGCAAGGCAGTAACTATGGAAGGGAATAATAATTATGTATCACAGCAAAAAGTCATCACAGATATATAAACGTTGCAAACTTTCCATTTGCAAGGTAAAATCTCACGCCGTGCGAAGACAACAAATGATTTCCTGGCAATTAAGAATAAAAATGGGTCTGGAAAGGAAAACTATCGAATATCGGCGTATAAATATCCCAAAACGAAAAATATGAATTCTTGTGAATTGTTCCGACCGCAATCAACCGAGAACGACTGCCTGAAGGCTGCTGGTTGCCATAGTGACATCGACGAAAACAATGCTAAGGCAACACAACAATACACCCTGAGCTCTGTACAATGCTCAGGGGCGCTTTTAAACCTATTTGAGATCTCGCTGCATGGTTCTCGTCGCTTTGACGTTTTAGGGGCCTTGGATATACGTGCAAACGGAAATTATCTGAACAAAAAAAAAGTTTAGAGAAAAGCATTAGAGCTCATATCCCCATGGAACTCAAACAAGACTATGTTTAAAATTAAAGATGCATGATTGAAAGGCATCGAGAATATTCGTTTAAATTCCAATCTGAGACCACTAGAACACATTTATTAAGAGTACTGGTTAAACTTTTGCAGAGGAAATTAGTAGAAATAACTGTAAACATTGGTTAGCTCCTTATTTCGTTGTTTTGTTTTAGCAAACGACGAAAAGACCAACGAAATCCTCGATTAACATTTCCTGGAGCAAGTGCACCTTGCGAGGATTAGCTCCAAGCGCGGGTATTGTGACCAGGGGATAGCGCAGATCGAACGAACGACGAGAACTCAATGGACACGCGATTAAGCTCAACGATGACTGACCGAACAGTATGGAGTTCGATGATCAATTGCGTTCCTGCCAAACAAGGCAAGATCCATTTGTCCGTCCGTCAATGTAGTAATGCCTGCTTTGAAAGTTCAGAATGCCCTCGCTTCGATTTGAAGGGACACTATTCGTACGGGCAGTTTGAAGCCCTGACCAGACTAGTTGAAAATTGGCGCCATGTAAAAATTTAACGACGTAACGGACAATACAGGGCCGAAAGCTTTTTCCGATCGTGAAGGCCCATCTTTAAGTCACATACATTTAGAATGGAGCTATTTTGACGTCTTTTGGATACGTCGTAACGCATCACATAGCTCTAAAATTCAATCTGACCGTTTCAGGTTAAGCGACGTTTACCTGCACCTCGACTCTACCTAACTCGGCACCTAAATTGTATGTCCGTCAAAACGACCCACATTCGTATGTGGGTTGAACCCACTTTGCATTCTTTTACGGCAGCTGTAAACTCCTCGCGATTCACGATACTGTTTATTCTACACTGTAACAACGGAAACAAAGGAAGCGGAGATTAGTCAGGAATTTAATGAACCCGCTGGCGCCATTATTTAACATTTGTACCAGTTTTCGTGCTGGTGTTGTTGTTAATGTAATTCCGCGATAAACGTGCGTCATTGTCTAAACTACACCAGATGTGAGCTCGAAGTAATGGCGTTCGGCAAGCAAAGTAACACGGATTATTTTCACATTTAGTTGTCTTAGTTCGGAATTGGCAGTTTGAAACCGGTCATGAACACCTTCGCTATTTATTCACGACTAATGCACCCCCCCCCCCCCCCAACCAATACCCTTGGATGGATTAGTGCCCAACTCAGCGAATTTTTGTACTGTAAATGATGCTGAATCGAGTCTAGGCAATGGTGCCATTGCTGTTTCAACAAATTAAAAGGAAGAACGAAGTGCCTCCTGATACGGTCAAATGTTAGATTACGTCGATACATACTTCTTCACTTCTTGTATTTCATGTATTGTACCTAACACTCAAGTTATAGAACAGACCCAATAAAGCTATATTCCCCGGAGTTCATATCTGCAGTAAGGTCATTTGATTAGCATGGATGTACAAGGAATGTCGTCTTTCGTACAGCCAAAAAATAAACAAATTTTCTTTTATATTTGTTAGCAGAGTAGCTGTTGTAATTTCCAGTAAGTGAAATCTGCCGACTTACTACCTTATTCGCAGTGAATGGACATTTAGTAGTTGTTGCTCGGCCAGTGTCTGTAGATTTACTTACAAAATGACAAAAAGACGGGCTGAATAATAAAAGTAATGTTGTTTTGTCTATAAGGAGGGAATTGCTAAAGCACCGACTCTCCTATTAATGATTCTAGATTTAACAAAGTTGGTGGTTGAGATTGGTGTTCCGTGACCCGCCGACGTAACGCGTGAGGTGGAAGTGGCTGGTGGCACCGTCAAGCCGGCAGCCACCTGGCCCACCTCCACCAAGATGGCCACCACTTGCGGCAACCGATACCTTTTCGTCGAACTGATGTATTGGCTACTTCATTCTTAATCACTCATATAGTTACCTCACAAAGGGGGTAAAGCGGTCATAACACAAGTAATGCTACTAAATTTATCGCACTGTCACCAATTCACACTACTAAACTCGTGTCGGGCCAGAGCACACAAGCTGCTTGTTTCCAGCAGATGTCCGATTTAAAGCGGGCTTAATTTAGTAGTGTGAAATGCCAATGCGTGCTGGGCCTTGTTGGGAGGATTGTGCTCAGTCATAAGTCTGGGTAAATTGGATAAACACGGCCGCTTATTTGGACGGCTGCAAATTTTTAAGCGTGAAACCGGAAGCAGCCGTTCAGGACTGTCTCTCTCTGCGGCTTGGGGCCAGTGTGCGCCTGGTACGCAACGAATTTAGTAGTGTCAATTCGGTATTAGGCGACAGGTTCCTTTAATATTTACGTGCTATTACTTGCCATGTAACCTGTTTGTCGACAGGAAACGGTGAGGTATCACGTTTTCCTATTGGGTCAGTCCGCCCCAACTGAAATTTTACCAGTCACTCTTCCTTTAGTGCTTCACATGATTTGTTCAAGGCCATCTGAACTGCGTTAGTAGATTCCTCCTATGAAATTTCCCATCCTTATTCCTCAGTAACTGTTTCCTCATTCCTGTCCGGTTTCACATTTCCTCATTAGGCCTAGCCTACCTTTTTATCCGGAGCATATAAAGATGATCTGTTCGGAATAAGGAGTAGATAGAACAATAACGCGATCTGTTGCGTAGCGACTAAGCCTTGCGGAGCTTCTCATGCCGTACGTCCGCTGGTCATGGGACGCCAATAATTTCCCCTTTATCTACAAACCAACGTTGCTGTACTTTTATTATTCAGCTTGTCTTTTGTTTTGTGTGGTATGCTCATGGAAGTAAAACCCAAACAACGACCAAGCAACAAGTGCTACATGTCTAGTACCCTATGCTGCAAAACATATATTAAGGTTGTAAATCGGAAAAGGCTACACTTGCTGAAAACTGTAGCAGCTGCAAACAAAACAAAAAAATAGTACATTTTAACGCCTAAGCAATCTACTCTCACAGCCCTACCTCTTTGTCACGAATGTAACAATATTTAAAACGCCCGCTAAGTAATTACATATCGCCTCTACAATGATCTCCCACACTGTAATTCAAATCACAATTATTAGCTTTGACGACTGTGTTAGATTGTACTGGGTGTATCAATTCATTTTTTTTTTAAATATGCCAAAAGTTCATATTTTCGTGGTTAACAGTGGAAACTTGCATCACATTAAATTGCAAATTTGCTACTGTACTTCACATTTCGGAAACAGCCCCATCCTCTGTACATAACAAGAGACGCACCTTCCCCCGAGTAACAACAGATACACCTGCCCCCGAGTAACAACAGACACACCTTCCCCCGAGTACAACAGACACACCTTCCCCCGAGTAACAACAGCCACACCTTCCCCCGAGTAACAACAGACACACCTTCCCCCGAGTAACAACAGACACACCTTCCACCGAGTGTTATGGATTATTTATAGATGGGTCCATTGTAGCCCAAGAAGAATGAATAATGCCATGGCCCATAGCTGCGACGATACCTCTCGGAGGACAGTGGATGCAGGAATGTAGAGGGGCCCAAACCTCTACATCTCTGGTGGAAGCCGCGTTGCTGAGGACACATATCCGTAGTTTTGTTAAATTTTCGAACGACTTGGACACTACAAGACATCAGTCAGATCATGTCGCAAGACCATTCGTCGGTGAGGCAATTCAGTAAGTTACAGTATTGAGTGGAAAACAATAATGTATGAGTAACCAAATGATTAAAATATCCCGGATGTGAACATTTTTTTTCCATCTCTATTCTGTCACAACACTGTCCGTCCTGGCAACTGTGTTACATGTGGGCAAGATTTGGCTAGCCTTAGTTACGAGAGTTTTGGACTCAAAGAACTGCGTATAATCACATGCCAGGGAGGGAACTGAAAGTTCAGCCAGCTGCAGGATAGAGGGCAACAGGTAGTCCCCTTTCCCTTGAGATGACTTTGTGCCCTAGGAAAAATTGATTAGTTTGGTCTTTTTAGGTACCTAACAATTGCCTAGTAAATATTCGCTAATGCAAATTATAGGTCTAATTACTCAAATATAGACCTAAGCAGTTCAAAAAAATATAGGCCTTACCATGGAAATACACGCCTAATCACAAAAATATAGGCCTAACCACATAAATATAGGCCTAATCACACAAATATAAGCCTAATCGTACAATCATAGGCTTATATAATTGCACAGTATAGGCCTAATCACACAAATATAGACCTAACTACGTGTGGAGTAGGTATAGTCCGATATTGATATCGGTATCGGTATAATCTGAATTTATCGGTGTTTTTGCCATATTGGTATCGGACTTAAATAAGGCTTCCAATACAGATATTCGTTACACCAAAAAACGCAACTGGCTTCCCTGCAAAACTGATACCAAGCGCGGCAAAAGCAACAACCAAGTGAGAAAAGTAAACCCATTTGCTCAGTTTGTAATGAAAATGTAGAGTGATAGTTCTGACGCTCTTTAAGTTTTACGACGACCAACTTAAAATCTAACTGAGAAGATGAATGTACCGAAGCCGTGTGTTGTTGCTGCAAAGAACCTTTTGAATAATCTTAGCAATTGGAACCGTGCAACGCCAGAAACTGAAGTTGCATTTGTATGGAAATTAAACTTTTAGTTGTAATTTTTATTTTTTTTTTTACAATTTTTATTATTATCGGTATCAACATCGGCATCGGATCGGGTAAGATCGGTTTACCCTCCATCGGCATCGGATCAGATCGGTAAAAAGTCGTATCGGCCAATCCCTAATGTGCAGCCATCCAGTGGACTACTAGTGTACTACTGCTTTCTGTGCTCCCTAATTTGTGGGGGAAAATATTCCAGATATCACTATCCAACTCTTATATAATGAACGTAAATTAGCTGTAAATATTAGTAGTTAACGAAGAATAGCCAACCTCCGGGACTAACAATAGCACGTAAATTTCTTTGTCATAATTCCTGGGCACTTGTTGTTTAGTTGGTCGGTTTTTTTTTTTGTGTGAAGTGTCGAAAAAAATGAATAAGCTACTTTTTTTCATTTGACAGAACATTCCGTTAAATGACATTTGCTAATTCTGTCGTGCACATATTACGCCGCGGCTCTTACAGCCTTTATTTGGCTTGCTATCTATATTGCGCTCATCATCGTAATACCAACCACACAACACACAAACAGACAGCGCCGCCCTTCTGCCGATCAATTAGTTCGGGGGTTTACTTTTCCCGCCTATCACAAGAGCAACGGACATTGTCTCACTTGTTACAAAGTCAACAGGCAATATTAGTTCTCAGGTTGTGGTCGGCCCTGGCTGATTAGCAATAATCACAACACAACGGTTTCACGGGGCGTTGTAGCAACAGCCAATTGATTTCATCGTCGTCACCTCCGAATGGCAATCAGGAAACGTCCGTGTATTAACTGCCCGCCGAGGCTAGATGGATAGATAGATGGATTTGTTGTTCGTCTATATACCAGCTCAGCTCACAACCAGATTCCGAAGGCGGCTGTTAAACGGTTGGGCTTGGACTTCCGTCACCACTTCCGGTGTGTGCAATGGGTCATGCCTAGGTGTTCAGCAGTGGTTTATATTGGCTCTCGGCAGTGATACAAACTGATGGTTGCAAATGAAATTTTACGAATAAACCTCCTGTAAGAATTAATTTCGCAAATGTAGAAGCATGTCGTAGCCGAAGGAAGTTGAGGCAAATCAAATGAAGTTTGATTAATTAATATATGGACTTATGTATTTCTGTTTAGAAATTGACTAGTTTGAATCTGAGTGCAGCATCTTGGCCTTGGCATAGACGTGGAGCATTACACACGGCTTGAATTCACGCCTCCAGTACAGAATTTAGCACAACTAACCGACAGTTTTAATTCCAATTGTTTCGGAAATAATACACATTTTACCAAGAGTTTACCCCTTTTGGTTTTGTGGTTGGCTTACAGCGCAACCATACGTTATTGTAGCTCTATGGAAGTTGTTCCTCACATAAAATCCGAACCTTAAAGGACTTATCCTATCGCTTTACTCACACAGAGTACGTAGCTTTTGCATCATTCACATATAGGTGAGAGTGAATGTAGCAAATCGTCTCATGTGAAAGAAAAACACGGGAAAATGAATGCGTCAGCATCATTTAGGCCTGAATACAATTGAACTATTGTTTCAAAGCGTAGTTGCTAACACAATAACAAAAGCAATACGGCAAAACAAGAGGAAAAACTAGACAACTACAGCAACTAGCAAGTCTAGCATTCAACAGTGGAGTTAATATGAAAACATTTTTAATCTTGCAGGTCGAGTTGGACAAAAAAGGTTCAAATAACGATGAGTCGAGTCTGGGGGTAGATTATCGAGTTTTGAGTCAAGTTCGAGTTTCAAAATAATGTTGTAGGTTCTTATAATTACCATACGATAAACCAGTTATTACGCCATCTTGGATGGAAATAAATCTAATTGCCGACAAATTGAGTTTTTGCACATGACCACGTACCACATATAACGGACTAAATATTAAAACGTGCATGTAAATGTATTACACGAACATATTCCACATTTTATAAAGCATTAATTCTAAAGAATTTAAGTAAAGGTAAGTCTTGCTGCCTGTTTTTTTTTAAAGCGACGAAACAAAGTTAAACTTGAACTTTACTCAAAATTTCGAGTTTCGCACTTCCCCATTAAGTAATGTACTGTATGCAATGCATCATATAATATTCCAAGTAATAAACAACTCTTATTATATAAATATATTAGCAAGGGTTGCATCGCTTTAGAAGGTTTTGGGGACTGGAAGAACCACCTAATCTCCGTCTCTCAGCCAATCCCACATAGGGCAGCAGGAGTACCACTTGTAATTTTCGGATGACTTTGTGCCCTAGGCAAAAATTACTCTGCATACTTGGCCCTATTTGGTCTTCTTAGGTGACTAACGATTGCTTAGTAAATATTCGCTAACGCAGATTATACTCAAATACAGGCCTAATCACCCAAATATATGCCTAGTTACCCAAATATAGGCCTAATCACCCAAATATTATCATAATTACCTAATATAGCCCTAATCACCCAAATGTAGGCCTAATTCCATGTGAGGCTCATACAAAAGGACCAACACACTATTACTGTACTTCGTAGCGTGTGGGGAAAAAATTGGTTATTAACTCTTCCTTATTAAATATAGGCCTTATTGTTCAAATATAGGCCTAACCACCTAAATAAGGGCATAATCACCCTAATATAGGCCTAATTCCACCGGGGGTCATACAAAAGGGCCGACACGCTACTACTGGGGAAAAACTACATCATTAACTCTATTCCCTATCCAACTCTTACACACTACAACCCAACACCAATTTTTCTTGCTGCGGACCTGTTATCCCCTATACAGGGGTATATCTCTCTCAGTTATTTTTTTTTTCAATGTTGCGACTTGCGAGCAATTTCTTGCCCCTTTTCGTGGGCTATTTGAGATGCCATTAGTCAGTCTGGCAGCGTTCTGGCGTCGGCCAGAGTGTCAGCGAATAAGCGCTTCATAAGAACGGGCCTATTACACGAACGTGCAGAGACGCTTTTAATCCGGTTAAGTGCTCCTTTGCTGCGCGCGCATGCGCCACGCCACCACGCAAGGACCAACATCTTTTCATTACTCGGATAAAACGACTGTCGTAATAATAATTATTTCATGGCGTTGCTGCAGCTCATCACTAGAGGGCGACATTTTACGGGTTCGTATGTGTACTAGTGGGTAAAGTTACGGTGAAATTGACGCTCGCGGTAGACGACGTGCACCCGCCTTACAAGTATGGCGAGCCAATAGGAACAGTCAGCATGCCAACATCTACATGAAGAAGTATGGACCTGACCTGTCTGTATCTCAATTTTTAAATTGCCCCATGGAGTTTGGGGCGGATCAAAAACAAACTGCTTGAGGTGGGGGGGGGGGAAGGATAAGAATCAGAAAATTCTGCCCCTCCCCCAGTTTGTTTTTAATACGTCCCAAAGACCATTAGGCAGTTTAAAAATTGAGATAAGGACCAGATTTTTAGATGTAGCTGCTGGCATACTCAGGAAAAGTCTATATCCAGAAACGTCTGACTGAATTTAGACTTTTTTCAGAGTCAAATGTCTTGCCACTTGAAAAAAGGTGGGGTCCCTCGCCCTCCCGCCCCCAAGGAACGGCCCAGACTGATTTTCTCATTATTCTGTGGCACGGGGATAAATTACTACCCATATTTTCCCTAATTTACCAAGCCTAGCACCGTTCCGCCGAAAGACGCTAGCCATTCTGGAGCGGGAAAACCGTGGCCCAGTTCGACACGGCACGCTACAGCAATATTATAACGTGTAAAATCAAACTGCACAGTTCGGCACGGTACGCTTTATTGAATAAGTCTGGAATCGCTATTATCCTTATCCAACCCGTGGTATCAAAAAATTCCAAAACAATACCGAATAATTATTTCCAAAATGTCAACAACTAGGATGGTACGCTTGGCTGACAAGGCGGGCGGGCGGCTTTCCGGCCAACCAAGCAGCTTGTCCCCGTACACTTGTGTGATTGGCCGTGTGCTAGAGCCAATAAGAACGGATTGGTCTTATTGATGGTCGGGCGTTGATCATCAGTTACTTGGAAAAGTGAGGTCCACTGTAATAAATATCGTGCGGTTTTATGCTCTCGCTTGAGTAAATATTGAACACACACGTTGGGTCGGTGAGGCTCTCCCTTCGGTCCGCATCCCATCGCTTTGTATTACACTTCCGAGACCAGGGCTGAGAGTGGCCCCTGTCGGCCGGCCAGGGTACCAAGATCATCATCGAACTAGGACTTTTAGGGTTTCAGCGAGGGATGGCACGATAACAACTTTTTTTTTTTTATCCCGATGCAATTTTAAAGATTATCGCGATAATCGATACTATCTCAATAAAACATATTTTGAGGCTGGAATAACCGTTTTAATTTTGTTAATTAAAAAAAAAAACCTTGGCTGAAGCGAATTCACCTCCACGAATGTGAATGATATTGTGTGGCACTCGCCATTTGGCCAGTAGACGTGAAAATGCACTTGCCATTGTCCTTTACTTCCTCATCATGTAGGAACAATTTAACAGTTGTGCTGCTATACTTGATGCTTGAATATTGTTTGCATTAAAACTAACTTTCCAATCACCTGAAGTGGCTAGCAACAGAATTGTACCAGGGGTCAGACAAATTTTTTTCTCAATTTCCCTGGCATTTCCATGTTTTCCAGTTCGCCCAAAGTCAATTTCCAGGTGTTCACAAGATGTTTAGTTAGAGAAACAGGCAGTAGGTAATGTTTTTATTAATATTTTTACGAAAATAATCTAACAACCCAGACAATAGCTGTTTAGAGATTAGTTCAGACGGGACATTTTCTTCACAGATATTGGTACCAGCCTAAGATTTGGTTTATATTGAAGTAATATCTAAAATACTTGGACATAAATGAAGGACAAATTAAAATATTTGCTACTAGCCTAGGATTTTGTTTGTGATCTGCTAATTCAATGGAACCTACAGATCAGACACAAGACATTTTTTTCAAATTTCCCTGTCTTTTCCCTGATTTTCAAAGAATTTCCCTGACATTTTGGCTCTATTTTCATTTTCCCTGATATTTCCAGGTTTCCCAGGTTTTGTCTGAACCATGTGTACACGTGGATTGGAGAGCGCCCTTGTAATTCCTCACGCAACGCCACAAACCACTTGTTTCTAGTCATTACGGTTTCCGAGATAATGCCAATTTAAGCTTTGGGGTTTGCGCGGCGATAACTCGATGAATCAGAAAACAGTGCGATACGATAATCGACGAACATTTTTATCGCGATATTATCGAATTATCGTGCCATCCCTACAATGAGACGGTCATGCTAACCATCAGGGCACCTTGCTCCATTATTTCGTTAGGCTAAATGTGTCACATACATGACGTTGGCGATGAACAGCAGTGTACACAGACCTCCGAGAGGGCAGGGACCACTTTTAGTAAAAAGCATATAGTAAGTTTTAGTATATTTTTTTTTCTGGGGGCCTTTTTTTTTTCGGCTCTCTCATCTTTTGCCCTTTTCTGCCACTTTCTTACCCTATTTTTAGGCTGTTAGAGCCTTTCTCAGGCACCGCCACACCAGAAAATGTCGGCACAAAAAAGCCATTTTATTTATTTTTACAAAGATGGCATTTTACGAAAAGGGTAGGGGCAC